>PVJH01002980.1:0-153532 GCA_004026705.1 Nesogale talazaci
CACTGTGAAACAGAACAGGGCTGGTTTGGGAGCCTGTGATCTGAGCTCGGGTCCAGGAGGTATTGTAAGACCCAGAGGACATTGCAACCTGCCTGGGTCTCGGTGTCCGCATCTGTAAAGTGAAAGGGGTGGACATCAGTATTCTTTGAAGGCTCTTCCTTGTTTGAAGTTGGCCAGTGCTGAAAGGGGGCCAAGTAGCTGTGTGGGAATCAAATGTCCTAATCTGATTAGACCCTTGCCATAGTTCAGGATAGTGGCAGATGACAAAATCACACATCATGACAGCACATCGGCAGGTGGCAGGGGAACTGCACATGGTACCATTTAGAGCACGTTTGGGCCAAACTCTACATCGAGCTTACTCTACCTCCTGTGTGATGGTGAAAGCCCGATGCCCGGTCGCTTTGCATACAGCAGTCGAACAGCTGGGCCAGGAGAAGAGTAGAGATTACAGAAGATGAACATAGCACCAACCAAAATTGATGATGCCGCCCGTCCGTCCTGCCAAAAGAAGTGCATAAACTCATTAGGAAAATGGTTCGCTTAGCTACTCTTCACTGAGAACGTTTACGTGAGTTATGAAAAGAAGGGGTGCAGGGAAAGGAATCTGAGAAATCTCTCTTTTTCTTTCTTCTTTTTTTTTCCACATCACTTCTCTTAACCAGAGTGCTTTAAGTTCCCTGGGAAATCAGAATCGGCCCTGGCTATTTAAATCGCAAAGTAGCAAGCCTAGACTTATTCCAAGGGTAAAGCAGACTCTCTACTAACTAGAGAAACCCAGCAATGTAAATATTATCCTTTGGGAAGCTCTTTTCCCATTATTTACATTATTTCCTGTAAATATTATCTTCAAAGTAACTTTGAACTCGGAGCAGCAGAACTAATCAGTTGAGGCTTCTTGGTTTTAGGACTACAGGTAAAAAGTTTACAGGTTAGGTAAATGCTGCTTTCTAAAGAATATACTAAATATATATATTTCACCCCAATCATGTACACAGGGGTTCTATAAAGAAGCTTCACCTGATTCCACCTTCATCAAATACACGAGTATATCCAGCAATATTCCTAACAGGTGGTCACTCAACCTCTTCTAGAATACTGTAAGGGACAGGCCACCTACAGCCTCTTGAAGTCATCAATTCCACTTTACATTCTTCCTTATTCTGAGGATGTTGTGTTAGCTCCTCCAGAGCTTATTCCAGATGATCCTTTTTCCCTTCTTTTAAGAACAAAGGTTCAACCCACTCCTTTCTCTTCATGACACTCAATATCTCCTATCACTAGACATCATTTGGAATCCTTCTTCTGAACAACTACACTTTTAAAACTACCAACATAGATGTGCAGCGAGAGGCATTCTGACATAACCAGAGGAAAAGTGTCACCTCCTCTGAACTGAACAATATGCTTTTACTACCATAACCCCAAGTTAAACTAGTTCAAATTTAGGTGAAGGGACACCATGTGTTCTTCCTGATCTTTGGTTCTTTTTCAGGTGAAGGCGGAGTTCTGAAGGATAGATGCAATGGTCCAGAGGAAGAGTTGGAGAAAGAATTCCAGGAAGTCAGTTCTTAGAAAACTGATCAGTCTCCCTGGGAATTGCTCTGCAATGCACTTAATCCATTTGTATACTTGGAGGGCATTGTGTCTTTTTTTTTTTTTGCTCAAACACAAAGAGTATGCTTACAGGCTTATATCAATTATATTCACACAGAGATCAAGGAATTGCTGTTTTACCTTTTGGCCACAGCTTTTGTTTTGACCTCTTTGACAACTGGCACTTTTTAAATTAATAAATCATTTTATTGGGGGCTCTTACAACTCTTATAACAATCCATACATTAATTCTATCAAGCACACTTGTACATATGTTGCCATCATCATTTTCAAAACCTTTGATATTTGGCACTTTTATGATAATTAGTGAGCTAGGTCCGCATCTACTTCTCTCACTGGTACTTGAAGGTCTAACGTAACTGACTCTTCCTTCATGTTTACGTCCTTCCTATCATCTATCTCATAAGGGGCTCAAGATATGATTACTAGAGTCAAATGTCTCCCACCCACCTTAGGCTAGCTTTTCTGACCAAATTCAACCACCCGGCGACCACCAACAGAAAGATTACTCACCAAACAGTGTACGACGCAGACATTTTTGGGATTCTGTAGTAGCCAGTTATACATATTCCGACACACAGCAAAGAGGTTGTGCAAACTGGGGGCCTGCCTGATGGGCCAACTGCATTCTGAGACCTGAGGGAATAGAGCAAAAGGAAATGAATCCTCTGTGCCACTTCCTCTCCGTAAAAAATGAATGAAATCCAGCATGGCAAGAGTGAAGAACTGAGGAGCCAGCTCATACAAGGTACTGCATCCAAAGAAGCCCTTCTGGAACTGAAACTGCTCTTCAGCTCACCTAACCAGTAAGAGCTGAGAGCACTGTCCAGACACACAAAGAAGGCGTTTCAAACAGCTAGCATTTGATAAAAAGATTCTGTCCTGTGAATGTATGAAAACACATTTCAAAACAAGCTGTATCATTTGCACTACACATTTGGATTTTTAAAATCCTCTAAGGTTACATAAAGTTTAATTCCTATTAACTATACAATGTTGTGATCTGCCTACAAGATATTTAATTATAGGATTATTTTATAAATCCTGTATTCGTTCTAATTCTACCTCAGCATTAGCGGTAACATGAAACATGCTGCACCAAGAGTTAATGCAGGCTTGTATGTGCTCTTGTTTCTTCTTCCGTTAGTGGAGGGCCTGCCGTGGGAGCTGGGGGCTATCCAGGGTCATTCAATTAACACACCTCTTATATAGTGTATTACAGAGTATGGACCATGTGCCAAGGGTGTTGCTGGGCTCTGATGTGCACAGCTATGTGAGAGACGCATTAATAAGAGAGGTGACTTTGTCCCCAATACACGACCGATCAGGGAGACCCATTTCTTCCAAGTACAGGTCCTGTCCCTGTGTGACAGCAGCACCAGGGGATCCTCTGCTTCTACATACTGGGCAGGAACCTTGTTGATGAGTTATTAATTTAAACTAAAAGTATATACACAAGTGTGGACTTGAGTAAATTTTGTGACTTTTCAAAGACTTTCTTCATACAATATAACAATTTACACCTACTTACCAACCAGCAATTCAAGTACTCAATGAACTAAAAGGGATATGCACAGAGTTCTCAATAAAGGTTAACTATTGTTATTACTTGAGTCAGCATCGATTTGGTGGAAGTGGTTTGGTTTGGGGTTTGTTATTATTACTAAATAACCTATCAAAGCTAAGATTACTAGAGCTGGCTATGCTTACAGAAAAAAATGAATGAAATCCAGCATGGCATGAGTGAAGAACTGAAGGGCCAGCTCATACATGGTACTGCATCTTGTAAGCAGTTGGGAGAAGCATTTAAGGAAGAGAGCAACTCTCAGGTCTGCATTTTCCAAAGGTTTCTCAAGCTCCAGGACAGAGATTGGATACAAATAATGCAAGACTCAGTCGGAGGGACCAGTTAGGAGCTGCCGAGGAGTCTAAGTAGAAGAACCCTGAGGTACAAAAGTCTAAGTTGACCAGGAGGTACAAAACCCACACTGGCAGTTTACACGGGCTGCTCAGCCAGAAAGGCTTGTCTTTGTGCCCATGTCACTAAGATTTGGAGCTAACTAAGTGAGTCTTAATGGTCCATTCACAGCATCTGATGCTTTTATCAATAATAACAGGGTTAAGGCCACATGCAGGGTTTTTGCTTTAGTTCTCTCACTGATTTCCTGAATAACCTTAAGTAAGTTGTTAACTGCTCAGAGTCTCAATTTTCTGTGTGCAAAGCACAAATCAGCATTATGTGATTGTTGTGAGGTTTAAGTGGCACAATGTAAACATAATAAATGCTATCTTTACTTTCAGTTTGCATTCAGATTAACTACTCATTTCTGTCCCCCACTTGTCTGTCAGTCTGTAGTACTGTGGTGGTCCTTGGGTAGTGCTGTGATGCTGGAAGCTGTATGTGTTAGTCCAGGTAGACAAGAGAAACAAATTAATAGACACTCATGTATATGAGAACTTTATATAAAGGACAATTGTCCATGAAGAAAGCATCCCAACTCAGTCCAGTCCAAGCCCATAAGTCTGATACCATTGTATAAGGTTCTCTTCTGACTCACGAAACACATGCAATGATGCTGAATGCAGGAAGATCACAGATCAATGGGATGGAAGTCTTCTGGGTCCAGTGGCATTGAAAGCCTCTCAGTGCTGACAGGGGTCTTCCATGTGGCTCCTCCAGCACCCAGGGCTGCATAGGGGTAGGTCCATGTGGTTTTCAGCTGCAATGTCTCCCAGGGAGTGAGCACACACAGAAAGAGGTGTCTCTTGCCCTCAAGGAGGAAATACTGGATTTCTCAGACTCCTTAGAAGGCCATGCCCACACCGAGACCTCATTGGCTATGACCCGATTGACAGACAAGACTCCACCCCCTCACTCTTCATCCTCTCAAATCCCAAACTGACACAAGAGTATGTCACTACCACACTATGTGACTGCTCTTTCAATATCACCAGGATCACCTGCAGCGGATAGGTTTTAGCAGAACTTCCAGGCTAGAACAGAGTCTGAAGAAGGAATGGGCAGTCCACTTCTGAGGAACTGGTCAATGAAAACTGCATGGTAGCATTGGAACCTGGTCAGATACTGAAGACCTCATGAACAGCAAGCGAGCACTGTCAGGGAGATTGCCAGAAGATGAGCCCCTCGGGTGGGAAGGCACTCAGAAAGACTTTCTCTCTCCACCCTACACACTATGTCCCATGAGAGGAGACGATGGCTCGTTTGCTTTTGTAACCAGGTTACAAAATGTCCATCTATGTGTCATATGGACTCAAAAATGGACCCTGCAAGGCACCTCTTTCTTACTGCTACATTTTCTCCATGTGTACACGATCCTGAGCAAGTTATAGGGGGATCTATGTCAGTGTTCTTTTTAGGTTACAACAGTATGAAAGCCTAAGAAATTTGTTTTCCCAAGCAATAACTTTTTAACAAACTTTTAAAAAGCTGTTTGCAGTTCCCCACATTGCTTATGTAAATTTGCTTAATGATCCTCAGTGAAAAGTTGGCTAAACTGTCCTTAGCACAATAGGCTAATAGCACCAGAATCATTAAATCAATCAAGTAAATAATATTAATTTAAAGTACTCCATAATTACATATTTACTTGATATATAATTACACACCACTAAGCAAACATACAATTAGAACTTTTTTAAAGGCATGTGCTCTAAAAGGGGAAGAAGAAGTAAAAAAAAATTTTAAAAATAAAGAGAAGAAATTCAATCACAGTAAGCTAATTTTGTAGCTCCCCGGGTTCACCACTCTGTGTGCTACGCATGCCGCTCGGTTTATGACATTCATCATGCCATCCCCTTTCTCTTGGGATGCCTCCTATGGTCCTGGGCATCAGAGAGTGCCACATGTATTATAAGGCTGCCATGGTAACACATATTGGGAACCAAGGCTACAGCATAACCTTGTCTGGATGCCTTTCTATTTGTATCTCTTCATCACCCCCAGTATCATATAATCAGAAGGGAAGACGCATTCCACTTACTGAAGCGCTATAGCAAAAGGGACACAGAGATCCAGACTCAAGGTCCTTGACTTCAGAATTTTGGACGCTGTTTTTGGAACACAGGAATCTCTCAGTCAATTGTTTGACATGTATCACCAATATTAAACAGACACTCACTGAATTCGCACTCAAAGCCAGACTTGGTTATTAAACGTGTTTCTTACAACACACCTACAGAAGTCTTCTAAGAGTACTTTAGAGGTAAGTATTCTTATTGTCACCCTGCCTTTCAACAGGAGGAAGCTGCAAAGAGGTGATGTGACTTATGCAAGGAGTATTAAGATGTGAACCTGGAGGGTTTGTTTGTTTATTTGTTTAAAATCTACATATGGTAAGTGAATTTCACCCCAAGAAAATAGCAATTAAAAAAATCTGTGTTCTTTGCCTTCAGCATGCTGCCTGTTGACTATTAACAATCATAAAAAGGCAAGAATTCCATCTCTGATTTGTGTAGTGGTGATATGGCTTCAAGCCATGTTGTCTTTTACCAAGGTTGAGACATTCATTTCCCAAGCTCAAAGGCGATTTTTTTTTCTACCCCAATTGCCCGGTTGTGACACTGAGGCCTGGTGCTTGAAGCAGAGAGGAAAACACGGGGTCCAAGTCACTGTGCACGGCTAACCTCCATGCCACAGCAACCTCTCCAGCAAACAATGGAGGGGAAATGGAAAAGGGAAAACAGGTAACCTCCACAGAACTCTGAGCTCATCAAGAAACTCAAGTTGACACTATCATTTCCACAAATCAAGTTTTTATAAAGATGGGAAAATTCTGTCAGATTCCATGGTGTGGAGAGTGTCAACATCGTGGACAATAGGGTATTTTTTCAAAAGACTGGAAAGCAGGAACTCAAACAAAAACCTAGCAACAACAAGAAATCAGCACCATCCGCAACAGCTGGAAGGTGGGCACAACCTGCCTGTGCGTGCCCAGAAGCTGGAGAAATAAGTGTGGTACAGGAGGACAAGGGAATTCTGAACACGGGGAAATGAAGTTCTGACCTCTGCAAACTGTTATGAAGCACTGTGCTGAGTGAAAGAAAGGCACACATTACATACCACTTACATAAAACAGACACATGTGAAGACACCAAGGCCTATTAGTGGCTATCAGTTGTAGGGAAGAGAGGGAATGGAGGAGTCACTCTTCAGAGAGCACTGAGTTTTTGTTAATGGTAGAGTAATTGAGAAAAAGATTGTGATAATGGTTTCACAGAAAAAATGAATGTAGTCAAAGGCACTGAATTACATATGTAAAAATTAAACAGGCAAATGCTTTGTCTTCTATCTAATAATGTCAGGAGGAGAGAGCAGTAAGAACTTGGAGAGATGTGTCACTGTTGTAAACTGCCATCCCGTCGGCTCAAGTCTATGGCAAGCCCAGGCACAATGGAACATGACACTGCCCTATCCGCCTTGCATCCTTCCTATGGCCAGTTCTGGATCAGATTGCCACGTGGCACAGCTTTGCCAAGCACTTCAGCAATCAATCAGCCAGTCTTCATGGAGAGAGATGGCTGGCAGCGAGCTGCACAGCAGGTACAATAGTGAAGGTTTCAATCCACTGGGAAGCTGAGACGTCTACCACTGAGCAACCACTGCTCACAAGGGCACATGTACTCCAATGGGGCCTGGGGATTAAAATGAAAACTACGATGCTAGGACCTGAGATACAAGGGCTGAAGAAGTCAGGTCAGAAAGTTCAGTTACATTCTGCCAAGTTCTGGAACTGTCCGGGGAAGGGCTATCAATGTACTACCAACGCTGTGTTTTAAGGGACAGAAGTGGAAAAACTTGTGGCATGTGGAAATGACTCCCTTAGAGAAGTTAGGCTAAAAGTAAAGGGATGGAGCTTGTGCTGGTGTGGTAGTTACCTAATCTCATTTCAACATGAGGATAATTAAGAGTGAAGGGGTGGAGTCTAGCCTGTCAATCAGGTCACACACAGTCTGAGGATGCCTCCTTGGGGACCCGGCCTCTGAGAACTTCCTCTCTCTGTCTCTCTCTGTCTCTCTCTTTGCTTTCGACTTCCTGTTGACAAAGCCATGGGGAGACTTGCTGAGACCTGTAAGAGTTCTCTTTCTCTGCTTCACCTTCCTGTTGAAGAGCCATACTCAGAGAGCTGAAGGAGCCACGTGGAGACCCGCACAAGTGCTGAGATGCTTCCTCCACTACTGAATCCACAAGACTCTTCACCCACCGGCCTGTGATTTCCTGCATTGGGCATCATTGCATGTGCTGCATGTGTCTGAAGAGGAATTTATGGACTAGTATCAGACATATACGCTAATATCAGACTTATGGACTTGATCTGGACTGGGTTGGGATGTTCTCTCAGTATACAATTGCTATTGTATACAATATACAATTTTAACATAAAGCTCTCTCTTACACATATATGAATGTCCCTGGATTTGCTTCTCTAGTCAACACAGTCTAACACAGCTGGTGTGGTGGACTTTTGACAAGAAGGAGCAAAGAGGTAGTGTGTGCATGTTTGCACACATCACACACGTAAACACTTTTCAGTAGACTCAAGTGCACATGCACACACTCCTGATTAGATCACGGGTTGTCTGGATAATAAAGACAGTGGAAGATGATGCTAAAGAGGCAAGCAGAGGCTGATAATGAAGGTCTTCCTAAAACACACACGACAGAAACAGCCCCATGTCTTTCACTACAGAATTCTTACTCAGGCTTTAACTCCCCCACCCCACCCCCACTGTCATTGTTGTCTCCTTTCACTCATCTCCTTGGCAAAGACTCTAAATACTACTTGTGTTTGTCTTCAGAATGCCCTGAATTCTTTCTTTGGCTAGATTTTAGTACTTTGAGAACAAGAAACAAGTGTGTATGCTATAGCTACATTGTCTAATAATTCCTGGCAATCAATCCCTTTGAGGAATGTTCATTAGCAATGCCAGGCACTGTTCCAGGCAGCAAACAAAACAAACAAGATCCCTGCATTCCCAAAACAAGTGAGAGCAGCCCTGGATAGATGCTCAATTCCAGTTTCCTTTGGAAAGAATAAGTCAGGTCATAAAATCTCTAGTTATATAAGGTTATTGCTACCAAAGCCTGCAGTCTTTCATTTGTATCAGCAAGTGCATCAAGTCCTCCTCACTTGCAACAAGCCAGGTAATGTCATCTGTACATCAGCACATTGAAGACTGTTAATAAACTGTCTCCCACTCCTGATGCCTCATTCTTCATACCGTCCAGCTTCCCTGGTTAGTGGCTCAGCTTAGACTGAATACATGTGTCCCTTACCTTTCCTGATTTTAAACTACTCTTGCCTTCCCTTTTCTGTTCACACAATTGCTTCTTGGTCCAAGTAAAGGTTCCCCATGAGCACAATGAAATGTTTGGGACTGCCCATTAATCTCAATGTTCCCCATTGGCAAAGAAATGCCTTTGCATAGTCAATGAAACACAGGGAACATCTTTTCTAGTATTCTCTGCTTTCAGCCAAGATCTGTTTACCACCAGCAATGATATCCCTTGTTCCAAGTCCTCTTCCCATCAGGCCAGACCCTCTGAGAGCTCCCTGTGGATATACTGTTGCAAACATTGTTGGATGATCTTCAGCAACATTTTTATTAAGTGATAGTAATGATATTGTTCTATAATTTGTTCATACCGTAGAGTAACCTTTCTTTGAAATGGTTATAAATATGGATGTCTTCTAGTTAGTTTGCCAAGTAGCTGTTTTCCAAATTTCTTAGCATAAGTGAGTGTTGCAAGGGCTGCATTAGCTTGTTGAAACATGTCAATTGACATGCCATCAATTCTTGCAGTCTTGTCTTTAGCTATTATCAGTGTATCCTGGACTTCTTCCTTCATTACATTGGTTCTCCTCCAAATGCGACTTCTTGAAATGGCTGAACATCGACGTTGGTTCTTTTTGGTGCAGTGACTCTGTGCTATTTCCATCTTCTTTGGATGGCTCCTGCATCATCCAATATTTTGTCCATAGACTCTTTCAATGTTGTAACTCGAAACTTGAATTCTTCTTAAGTTCTTTCAGTCTAAGATATGTTGAGTGTATTCTTCCCTTTTTGTTTCCTAACTCTGGATCGTGATACATTTCATTGTAATATTTGACTTTTGTATTCTCAAGTCCTTGAACGTTTTCTGTTCAGCTCTGTTAAGTCATTTCTTCCATTTGCCTTCTGAGTTCTACTTTGATCTTTTCTTCACTCTTGTCTTTTTTTTTTTTTTTTTTTTTTTTTTTTTTTTTTTTTTTTTTTTTTTTTTTTTTTTTTTTTTTTTTTTTTTTTTTTTTTTTTTTGGCATCACTGCTCTCCGGTGGTGGGAGTAGGAGGCCCAGGCCCACTGCTGGAATTGAACCTCCGTCCCAGTGGGCCGCAGTCCCGCGCACAACCACTATGCCACCGGGGCTCAGCCCCACTCTTGTCTTTTTTAATGACCTTTTTTTTCTTCATGAATCATGTTCTTGATGTCCTTCCACAGTTCATTAGGTCTTCTGTCGATATTGTTTAATGCCTCTAAGCTCTTCTTGAGATGTCCTTGAAATTTGTATGGGATACACTCAATGGTATATTTTGGCTCTCATGGATTTATTTTCATTTTCTTCAACCTCCACCTGAATGTCAAAACTCAAAAATTCACTGCCATCTTGTCAATACCATCTCATAGTGAACCAACAGGGAAGGAGAGGACCACGCTGTGTTTCTGAGACTTTAACTCTTTACAGGAGTGGTGATTTCACACTGCCAACCTTGTGTAACACAGTCCAAAGCATAACTACTATGCCACCAGGGTTCCTGGACTTACATCAGTTGATGATCTGTTCCATACCTTTGTTTTAGCTGATTTTGAGCTTCCCCCCATTGTCCTCAAAGATGTAGCAAATTTTATTTCTTCCATCTTGAGAAGTCTGCACATTGTTGAAAAAAGCAATTGCTATGAACAAGTTGTGGGCCTAGCAAAATTTATCAAGCAATCTCCAGCTTTATTCCTATCACCAAGACAATATTTTTCAACTATTCTTTCTTTCTCTTGGTTTCTAACTTTTGCATGCCAGTGGCCAATCATTATCAGTTCAGCTTGATGCCATGTTTGATAAATTTCAGACTGAAGACATTGGTACAACTCTGATTGTACCAGGGATGGACATTATCTTATCACAGATAGCACAGTATTTGAAAATCGATCTTGAAATGAACTTTTTGGCAACAAATGTAATCTATTCCTCTTGATTTTTTTCCATTTCTGGCATAATAAACTACACAATTTTCTGATTCAAAATAGCCAATACTAGTCCATTTTAGCTCATGAACATTTAGAACATCAATCTTTATGTGTTCTGTTTCATTTTTAATAACTTCCAATTTTCCTAGATTCATACTTTATATATTCCAAGTTCAATGATTAATTGATGTATCCAGCCATCTCTTCTCGTTTTCAGTCAAGTCCCCTGAGCAAATGAAGGTCCTGAAGACTTTATATCCAAGTTATATGGTCGTCTTGACTGTGAGAAGGCAGGTACCCCTCAGTCTTATTCCGAGTGCCTTCCAACCCGAGGGGCTCCTCTCCTGACACTGTCTCAGCAATGATCTGCTGACAGAAGTTCATGGGTTTTCACCAACAGACAATCTTTTGATGATATCTACAAGGGTTTTCAGTGGCTAATTTCTCTGAGGTGGACAGCTAATTCCTTCTTCATAGTCTGTTCTTAGTCTGGAAGCTTTGCTGAAACCAGTTCAAGTTAGATGACTCAGCTAGTGTTTAAAATACCTGTGACAGTGCTTCCAGTATCACAGCAACACACAAGCAACCAAAGCATGACAAACTAACAGATATGTTGTGGAGTTACTTACATCATAGAATCTGTTATTTAAAGATAACATTATGGGGTAGTAATACTAGTACATTGTAAGTTGGTTCCGATATATATTGACTACCTTTTTTCCTCTTTTTTTTAAAAAAAAAATGTGTTAGTTTTCATTATCATTGCCTTTTATTATCAGAACATTATAAATCTGATCTTTATCTTTTGGAGCTGAACACACTGCATCTGAGAATGATAACATCAGCAAATTACTGGCTGCAACCGTGTAACAAAGAGCTTCAGAAAATTCATGCAAAGATAGAATGCAAAGATAATGGCATATCCCCACAAACTCCTTACAGTCCTCATATCCCTCATATGATATCACATATCATTCAGGGCAGGAAGGGCAAAACAGAAGAGCAGTGTGCCAGAGGTCAGGGATTACCTTTGTTATTCATGTGTAGGACTGCTTCTCTCATGGTATTACATTCATATTCAGTGTTGGGGAACTGTTCCGGACTTTCATAGCTCTTTCAAGATCAAATAAGATTTCTATGAAATATTATGCAGGATGTTTCCTGATCCTGCATTTATGAAAATTGACTGAGTCTTCACATAAGAAAAATCAATTCAAAAGAATTTGCATCCTACAATACCTGCCTGTTTCTGTTTGATATTAATTTACTTGCTCTGAATTAGGTAATGGATGGAATATGAATCAGAAGGATAGTTTATTACAGGACGGTCTAAAGAGCTGCATCTAACATCTTCATCATAAAGGCAAATTAGACCAAATGGATCAAGGAGATTTACATCCATTCTCAAAGGATGGTCCCCTGGATGGCAGCAGCAGCACCTGGAAGCTTGGTCGCTTCTTATCCCACTGTTGTCCTACAAAGTCAGAAACCTTAAGGCAGGAACCTAACAATCTGGATTTAACAAACTCAAGGCATTTGAGAACCACTGGATACATCTTAACTCTTTTGGGAATGATCTGAAGGAATGGTCTTTAACAGAATACTTATTATACAAAGCATTAGAGTGTGAAGGAGTCCTGGAAAACACAGAGAATAATAACCTTCCTGTGGTCTTTACAGATAAAGAAAATAATGCCCAGGGAATATCAGTGGTAACTGGGATTCAAAGCAAAATGGAACCGAGCAACGAAGACGTCAAACAGAGATCCTACAGAGGCATGGGCATGGGCACCAACTACCATTTTCATATTTGAAAGCAAGTTTCACTTTTAATTTAAAGGGTCTGTTTGTGAAAGCAATGTCTATAGTTTGATAGACATGGATGTCTATTATTAAAGATCCTCCTTGGGGAGAAAAAGCCTTATTTCTGTGACTACATCAATTTGTGACCAGAAACATCAGACTCAATTCAGATTCAAACCTGGCTGTTTTTCATAGTTCTATAACCAGCCTGACTCCATGAATAACTCTCTGTCTAGCACAAATAATTCCAGCTTTTTCAAGTAATAATCTCAGTCTAGGGCCATGGTAACAATACAAGTCTTAATAGTTGTGTGGTCAAGGTCAAGTTACCTTGTCAGTCCGTGCCTCTTTTTCTTTACCTACTTTAGAGAACTGATGAGAGAATTAAACCAGATGTTGTATATAAAGTTCTTGCCACAATGTAGATGTTCTAAAAATATGAGGAGGCTTCAGAAAATTACCAGTCAAACTAGAATTGAGAGATCATGGAACTTTTCCATGAACTTTTTGACAACCCCTTGTAATGGTTGCTGTTCTCACTAGTAGTCGTAATAGTAGTAGAGTGGTAACTACTACTAGTATAGTAGTGACAGCAAACCTAAAGTATGAACACTGCTTATGTATCATCCTCCACTTGTGAATGAGGCAAGGGATTCTGAAATAGTGCGGTATCGTGTTGGGCTGCAAACCTCAAGGGATAAACTCACCTGCTTTGCAAGACAAATGAGGGTTTCTGCTGCCTTAAAGTTTTACAGTCTTACCAGGAAATGGGGACCATCTACATTGTGGAAGATGCACATGGTATATTGAAGGTGTTCACCAGAAGGACTTAATATAGAAGGCCCGGCTGAAAGAACTGAACCCTGCCTCGAAGCTTCCTGCACCCCTGGACTGAGGAATGGGGTACTTATATGGCAGAGGAAGCAGAGAGTGGGCACTTCAGGAATGTGGAAGCAGCAGCCACTGGACCTTGGGGGAAAACTCCAGCTTAGTGAGTGTCCAATGGAAAGGGGTCCATGATCATCAAATACGTAATGACTCAATGTCCACCTTGCAGTGACATAACAGGCTGTGATCTGTTGGGCAGGAATCTGCACTTGGAAGAATTGATGCAGGAATGTTCACCCTGGCATAAAACCCCATACTTAGGGTCAACAGAACCCAATCAAATGAGAGAACAAACTGTGTACGGTAAAAACTCATGAGCTGAGGTTCAAGGTGGAACTGTACTCGCATAGACTCCTCAGACTGACAGGGTCTGGAGTGTTGGGTTCTTGGGAAAAAATTGATGATGATAATAGTGCAATCAACGTATGCCCCTGGGGGGGGGGTCAATGAAAATGCTGTACTTCTTTGTAGATATGAATTTTTGCTTTCCTGTTTGCAGCTCACTTCCACCCCCTTTATTTTTCTACGTGCACGCGCGCGTGTGTGTGTGTGTGTGTGTAAATTATGGGCCAATGAAACTGTTGGAAAAAATTTTTACATGCCATCCTGATGCATAAAAATGTGCCCAGAACTGGTTGTGATTGTACAACTCATTTTTAAAGGTCACTAAACTATGGGGAGAAATGTTCTAAAATTGATGTGGGAATGACTGCACAATTTTTTTGAAATGACTGAATGATTTGGGCTGTTAAATTGTATGATGTGTAAATTGTGGGCCAATAAAACTGTTGGAAAACATGACTGACAGTCTTGAAAACTCCCAACAGCAGCCCTACTCTGTTGATTCAATGTCAGTGAGTTTGGGGATTTTTTTTTAAACAAAAAGGCACTTGAATTATACTCAGCTTACTTGGCCCTTTCAGCCATAATCCCTTAAGTGGAATATTATATTTCTGGACTCCATGGTTACCATCTCATTTCTTCGGGCATTATCTGCTAACACACAGGAATAGGATGAGCTTAAAGTTCTCACGTTAGCAGAGGGTAGAAATGGGGCCACACTAATTAATGGTTATCTTGGTTACTGTTACTTATAATGGATTTTAGGAATTATAGGCTACAGCTGAGGGGAGAAAGAAAACTGTTTCTGGAATGGCCTGGCTGATTAAGATTAGTAGGAGGCCAATGCCTACTGGAAACATCTTGTCAGAGGCCCAGGGTCATATATACATAAAAAAGATAACAGTACAGGGGTGGAGAATATTTGGGTGAAATTTGATTATACCATGTAACTCCCACCAAACAACCTTTCTCTGCATGGGTCTAGTGAGGTGGGGAAAGAAACTGATAGGATTTGACTGTAAGTAACTGTGAGCAAGATTTCCTGCAATGTCATCCTGATGCAAATAAAATGTGCCCAATGAGAGGTAGGAGGTATGGTTTCATCACCAGCAAGAATCAGGAGTAGGGCACATCCTCTGGCCCAGCATCTGGCTGACCTTAGGATGTGGAACTGAACTGCACCCACCAACACATGAGATATGTCCTCAAACTCTGGTGAGGTCTGCGGGACATAGCAATTTGCAGAATGCAGAGGCATAAGAGAAGTGGGAGGAGTGATGGAAAAATGGACCAGACTATCACTTCATAGGATTTGAACTGGGGGGGGGGGGGGGGGGGGGGGGGGGGGGGGGGGGGGGAGAGGCTTCTTCAATCTCCAACTCCTTGGGACTCAACCACAACCCCTGACATTGAGTCAGTGTCAGTTCACAGTGACCCTGTAGGACAGGGGAGAACTGCCCCTTAGTGTTTCCGAGGCTAGAATCATTTATGGGAGTAGAAAGCCCCATCTCTCTCCAGTAGAGTGTATAGCGCTTTTGAACTGTGGACCTTGTAGATCTCAGCTCAATTTGTAAGCACTATGCCACCAGGGCTAGTTTGACTTTCATTCTGACAAAAGAAACTATTATCATAGTACTTTTACTGAATGCCCAAAATATATTTCTACTAACACTGGCAGTGTGTATCTGTAATGATCTATCTATACCACCTACACCCTCATGCCCAACTAACAATAAGGAAGGGCCCTGGTGATCTAGTGGTAAAATGTTCCCATCTTCGATGTAACACACCTTGGTTCAATTTCTAGCCAAAACCTGGCTTGTGCAGTCAGTCCCCTCCACCCCCACCTTCAGATGCAGGGGAGTCTTGAAAGTTGCTATGATGCTGAACTGTTATAATAGAGCAGTGCTTCCAGACCCAGACAGACTAGGAAGAAGGGTCTGGATTTTCACTTCCATAAATTAGCCAAGGAAAGCCTCATGGATCACAGTGGTCTGATCTGCAGTGGATCAAAGGAATGGTGCAGGACAAGGCAGCATCTCCTTCCACTGGGCATAAAGTCTTCAGAGTCCAGCACTGACCTGATGACAGGTAACGACAGTAACAGGAGCAAAGGCGTAATTCGTGATGCAGCATCAGAGTAGTCAAGTGTCGTACCTAGCAGTTCAGTCTCTCACTTGAATGTCATAAGCAATATGAACTGTGCCTTCACAAGGGATTAAAGCCCCACATCAGAATAGTCACAATTTTGAGACAAACTTTGTTGAATATAACTAAATTCAAGGAAAAAAAGCCTAATAAATATTATGTGGATAGAAGTGTCCAGAGTTTATAGCACTTCAGCTTCATGTCTCTAAGGTGTTAGAGATGAACTCTTAAGTTTGAAAATACCTTGTGAGGTCTTCAAAACTGGAGTCACAGGCCTTAAATTCCTTACCCTGCTGTGAAACTTGGCAGTCCGATAAGACTTGGGTGACAGATTATACACTGTGTAGTGGTCAAGATGTCTGGAATCCAAAAAGCTTCGAATGTCATCCACCTGATTCCTGAATCCTATGTCAACATTATCCAGAGGAAAGGACATCACTAGGAGCAGGCACAGAAAGAAAGAAAGAAAAGGGTTGAGTGGGTCTGTTGTCACTATGAGCATCAATGTAAACCATTATTTAATAAATAGGAGAAACTTACCAATAATTCTTGAGGTAACATAAGTAAAGTCTAAATCTCCCTTCGTGTAGCTGAAACAAACAAAAACAAGGCAGAGAAGGGCATTCATTATCATGATCCAAATATGTCAAAAAATTATCCCCTGTACATGTGACCCGTGACATTGTGGTCACTGAGGCAAGTTTTACTCCCCTAAGAGAAAAAGTCAGCCCTCATCCTTAGAACAGTCACCCCCAAAGGTGTATTTCATTGTCCTCTTTAGATGCTACTTCAGAAACAAGACCAACTCTCAGAAGAGAAAACATTGCTAATTTATTAACACATCTTTCTCTTCTCTCTATCTACATAGCAAACTCGCAGAAGTGTGGGCAGCTAAGGAGCAGGGGGAGTGAATGGAAAGAACAAAGGACACCCTGTCGCTCCCTCTCAGCCCCAGATGGCAACTGAAGGTGAGAGATCGTTCTTTCAAGATCGCGGTATGGATTAATACATGGAGCCTGACGTTTGGATTTCTGGCTGAAGAATGCTTACGAAATCATCTAGAACTTCCTGATATCTATAAATAACAATTTTGTGTTTGTTTCTGGCTTGTTTGCCAGAATTTCCATGTAGTAGAAGTGGAGAGTGGGTCTTTTCTTAAAGAAATTTCAAAAGATTTTGGACAGAAACAATTCGTTGATTGAGCTTCTTCTGCTTGATTCATCAGAGAAAGAAAGGAAAGCTCAACGGGGTGAATATACTTGGCTAATAAAAGTAGATATCACCCTGCTGCCATTCTTGGGTGTCCTCAAATCAATTCTGACCTGTGGATATCACATTACCATCCAGGATGTGTGCCATAGAGGAGTGATGGCAACCACTACACTGCAATTTACCCAAGGTTGAGTGGATGTGCTGCTGGTAAGCTCTGGATGGCTAACCTATTCAAGGTCAGCGGTTCATTGCCACCAATCTCTCAATGGGAGGAAGATGAGGCTATCAGTTCCAATACAAATGTACAGTCTCTAACCCCTACAGAGGGTTGCTGTGAGGCAGAGGTGACTTGAGAACAGTGGAGTGTTTTCTTTGCTTTTTGGTTTTGGTTTTTGGCTCTTGGGTTCTAGTTCTCCTTGCTGTACTTGGAGCTTTTAAAGGTTTCCACTTTATGGCTTTGATGACATTCTGCAACCCACCAGATACATGGTTACAATCTCCACGTAATTGTATCGCTTGGAGCCAGAAATGTGGTTGAAGGTAACAATATGTTTCACCTTCATTATGAAGGAGCCTACCTGGCAACAGATTGTATGACTCTAGAAGATGTGTCTTTGAGGGTGTCTTTCAAGTTGTCCTTTAGGTTACTAAAGAGCCTCCCTGCACCTCCTTTTACCATGTCAAAGAGGCCACCTCCATAGCTGGGCTCCATGTCTGGAGATGTGGCACCTGTCAATGAAAAACAGAAAAGGAGGTCAGATGGCACACGCCACCACAAACACCAATCCCTCTTCCTTCCTAAAGTGCTGTGCACACCACCCTTAAAAGTCTGGACAAATATTCCTGGAAGCCACATCCTGCTCTCAGTTCTATCAACTCGGGTCACAGCAGTTCCCAAGTCCTCAGAGTTCCAGGAGCAGAAACTGTCCAGGTGGTACCATTCAATAATGCAGTCACACTATTGGCAAGGTCAACAGTTCAAAGCTAACGGTTGCCCTGAGGGAGAAAGATGATGCTTTGTACTCCCATAAAGATTTGCATGTCTGAAACCCATGAGGCAGTTCTACTCAGTCCTGTTGAGTAGTTTTGTGTCAGAATCCATTCGAGGGCAGAGAGTTTGGTTTTGGAGTTTTGAGCCATGGGTTTCAAGGGAGTTCTTGAAACAGTTTCAGTCTGAAGGGAGACACACTGGAAGTATGAAGTACACACTAGATTTCAAAAGCTTAGAGCAAGTCTTTGAAAATAAGTATAAGAGAACTCAGTCATTTTTACATTGATTATATGTTGAAATGAAAATGCTTTTAGATAAATTCAGTTTAACAAGTTATGTTGTTAAAGTTTTAAATTATATGTGTGCACTATACTTCTTTTGCACAGCATTATACAAGAGACTGAGGAGGAGCAGCAGAGGGGTAAGCTGCCCCTTGATTGGGAACTAGCCATATTAGAAGACTCTCAAATCATTAGTCAGCTACCATCATGGACATCTTCTGAAGGACCTTCCAAGAGTTTTAAGGTTTGAGGATGTATGGACATTCATGGCTCTTTGTAAATTCAAGTTCTCCCTCCTTAATCAGAAACAAACAAAAACCATCCAAACCCATTGCCACTGAGTTAAATGCAGCTCTTGGTGAGCCTGTACGAGCAGAACTGCACCACAGTGTTTCAAAGGCTGAAACCTCTACACCAGCAGATGGCTCCTTCTTCCTCCTACAAAGTGCTGATAGTTTGAACTGCTGACCTTTCAGTTTGCAGCCCAGTGCCTAACCACTACCTCATTGGGACTCTTCAAAAGGGTGAACTGTCTGGTCCCTGGTGTTTCGAGGAAGCCGTGTGACTAGTTATAGTTTACGATTTCTCAACCCTGGCACTGCTGACATGATGGACCAGATACTTTCTTGTTCGGGGGTCAAAGCGAGGGAAGATGCTGTCCTGTGCCTTATAGGCTGTTCAGCCACATTCCTCACCTGTTCCCATAGATACAGGTAGCACACCCCATTAGATTCCTCCACTTAGATTCTACCAGCCAAAAATGTAGCTGGATATTTTTTACTGTCACTTGGGAGCAAAATCACCCTCAGCTACATACCACAGCTCTAGTCTACGATATGCAAATAGAAGCCTTGCTTGTGTGTCATTTCCAGGCTAGAGTATTTAATTAGGAGCAAAAGATTCTCCAACTCGCTCACACCCTCTCACTCTCTTTCTCCCATAGAAACCAGAGAGGATCCAGATGGGGGCCACTCTGCCTGAGACTCCTGGGTCCTGGAGTGAGGACCTATGGCATAGAAAGCCCAGCTAACCTGTGATGAATACGCAGCGTGCATAAGGTTTGATTCTTATGATTTATTTGAAGCTACCAATATTTGGGGAATTCTAGTTCCTGGACCTAGAAAGATAGATACAGGAAGGAAGGAAGCATCTGTGCAGCAAGAGAAGATTAGTATGAAAGATGGCCTAGTTGTCCAGACCATTACAACTGCTCTCACCTGGATTCTGGCCTATATTTATTATTCCACTAGCTATGTCACCACTTTGGGATGCCACAGTCTTTCTAAGCCTCTGCCTTCCTGTCAAGTAAACAGGTATAAAAAATGTCTCCCTCATAAGAAAAGATTCAATGAGTTTATGTAGAACTCTTAGAATAGCACCCAATATAGTTAGAGATTGACAGACAGTAGCTATACTATTATTATTATTATATACCACACCCAGAAATTCCTATGATGATGCTATTTTTCCATCACTGTTAATTTTTATCTAAGCAGAAACAGAACAAGGGAATACTGTGTGATTTAAAATCAGGAAAGGTGTATGCTGGGGTTTTGTCCTTTCACCATACTTATTTCATTTGTACACTGAGGAAATAATCCTTACTACTTAATTTGTATGCCACAGAAATAATCCAAGAAGGTGGACTAAATGAAGAAGATCGCAACCTTGGGATTGGAGGAAGTCTCGTGAACAACCTTGGATGGGCAGAGGACACAAGCTAACGTTCTGAAGGTAAGGAGGACTTGAAGCATTTGTTGATGAAAATCAAAGACGACAGCCTTCAGTATGGATTGCAACTGCACGTAAAGAAAATAAACATCCTCACAACTGGACCAATAGTTAGTATCGTGACAAACAGAGAAAAGACTAACGGTGTCCAGAATTTCATCTGGCTTGGAGCCAGCATCAATGCTCACAGAAGCAGCAATCAAGAAATTAAATGCTATATTGTATCAGGCAAATCTGTTGCACATGACATCTCTGAAATGCTGAAGCGCAAGGATATCACTTTGAGGACTACGGTGTGCCTGCCCCATATGTCATGTAATATTAATTGCACCATAGTCTGTGAAAGTTGAATAATAAATAAGAGGACTGCAGAAAAATTAGTGCATTTAAATTATGGTGCTGGTGAAAACATTGAAAGTGCTGTGGTCTGCCAGAAGAACAACACATCTGTCTTGGAGGAAGCACACCCAGAAAGTTCCATAGAAGCAAGGATGGCGAGACTCTGTCTCATAGACTTGGGAGATGTTATCAGGAGAGACCTGGTCCTGGTGAAGGACACCATGCTTAGGAATATTGACAGTCAGTGAAAAAGAAGACCCGCAGTGAGATGAACTGACGCAATTAACTACAACCTTGGGCTCAACATGACTGCTTGGCACAGGGCCAAGCAGTGTTTCTTTCTATTGTGTACAGGGTCACTGTAGGTTGGAACAGATTTAATGACACCTACAACCACAACAACATGGCCTTATCTCCTCATCCTTGGAGCTAACATAAGGCTTAATTCGAAATGAAAAACAATAATCAATACTGGTGAATACACAAATAAGACAGGAACTCTCCTTGCACCCTCATGGTAATCTAACTTCATATAGAAAATTACATGGTGTGGGGGGGGAGAATGTTCATTATCCCCAATGGTACAGATGAAGGAAAGGTGGCTAGCTGAAGGGAAGCTCTCACATAGCAAACGGAATGTAGAGCCAAGGATTGGATTCTAGATCTACTTAATTCCAAGGCCTGCGCAACACTATTTTCACAGCTGTGCATAGTTCACCAGTCTAAGAGAAGTAACCAGCATGGTCCTTAACTGCCTTACACACAGCTCTTGCTTTCCTCCTTTTCCCTGCTCCCCTCTACCTCTTACCTGTGTACCTTTCATCTCATCGATCAAAGCACTCCACCTGTCAGACCAGCCAAGTCCATCCCATCATGCCTTCATCACCCCCACTGAATCAAATGCTAGGAACTGTTTGATGGCCAGCTCTGCAAATTAGGTGGGAGGCACTAACCTGAGCTGGCTGTCTTGGGCTCTGTTTCCATACGGTGCAGGGCACATCACATGGATACGAGGTATAACATCATAACCTAGCACACTGCCCTCTAGTCGATGCTGACCTACAGTGACCCATGAGAGGACAGGGTGGAACTGTCCCTGGGAGTTTCGAGACTGCAACTGTTCACGGGAATAGCAAGCTCTGTCCTTTTCCATCGAATGGCTGGGGTTACGAAATGCAGACCTTACAGATTGCAGCCCAATGCATAACCACTACACCAGGAGGGCTCCCCTGATACAGGGCACATCATGCCTACGTTTAGATAAAAAGTGTAGAATAGGATACATTTCATATTATATCTACATGTTAAATAAACCCACTTTAAATAAAACCTTAACTACTGCCATAAAATCAAGTGGGACCCTCTGGGACAGGCTTCCAAGCCTATGAATCTTTATGAGAGCTCGCAGCCTCATCTTTGGCTCACAGGTGGGTTGAAAGTGCCCACTCTGTAGTTAACGATCAAACCACTAATCCACAGTGCCTCGAGATTCTTCTATGAATAAAGAAAAACCTGGCACAAAGCATCTACAGTTTCCTCATCTCCACCCCTTGTTATCATGCCAGTCAGAACACCCTGATATATCAATGTTCTCACTGGTGACACCAAATTGGCTATGAAGACCTCTCGCGGACTCTCAATTTCATTCTAGAACAGAAGCCCATGGCACCAACCCTTTAAAAGCTATAAATATCCTTGATTATCTAAAAAAAAAATCATATCTTCACCATCAGTCAAGCTATATCCTATAATCATTAGAGCCTTGGAATGCTGCAGAAACCAGAAGAGTCTGCCAGAGTCCACCTGTAACCCTCACACACCCAAATTATCTGTCAACTAATCAGGACATAGAAAAGAGGAACACTGTTGGTTCTTGTAAGTGTTCTGACTCTTCTTAAAAGGAAAAAGGATATCCTGACATATGATTCATGTACCATACAATTCAATAGTTTAAATATATTTTAAAAGTTGTGTAATCATTACCACAATTCATTTTAGAACACATTATTCCATCTTGTATGCAATTAAATTAGCTCCTCATTAATCCTCAAACTCCCCTGCCATAACTCTCTGAACTATGAATCTAGTTACCGTCTCAATAGTCATCTATCCTGAATTTCATAAAAAGAAAATCACATAACAAGCACAATGATAACAATATAAAACATATAAAAACCTCAATCCAAATGAAAGCAGAACATAGCAGAAACTAGAATGAACAAAACATACGACAAGGAGGAAAATAAATAAAGTTAAATTTTAACCTAACAATATCACCAGCAATCCACTTTCCAGAGTAATCTGTCTGCTGAAGACAAGACTATTCACATTTGTTTGAAGAAATCCAATGGAGGCATTATCCACACAAGGACTCTGCAAATGAATTTTGGGCTTCCACCATCATCCATAGCCTTTTGGGAATTGGGTGCTCAGAATTTAAGCTCTAATACAATTCCTTCCTCTGAACTTAGACTTTATTATTTACAATTCTCAGATCACATGGGTTGGGGTGCTTCTTCCTTTGGACTTAGCTGACACCTGACTTAGATGGCTAATTCCTTTACCACACTTTGTTGTCATAGTCATAGTGATCCTCGCCGATCACTTCATAATGGCAAGTATTGAGAAGGGTCATGTATAATAAGAATGGATTGTTCTTAGATTAGATTTTGTGGTTAAATGCAAGCTCAAAATCCACACATATGTGGATCTAAAGAATATATGCAGTGCTCGCTTCAGCAGCACCTATACTAAGGACATATGTAAATATACCCCTGATCTGTTTCACAAGAAACAGAGAACCACACAGAGGAAGTGATGGAACAGTCATGACAGCGTGGAGATTTAAACCTAGGTTTGGCTGGATCCAGTGGCTCAGCTCTTATCCTCCTCTCCTGCCTTCTTTCATGAATGGCTTTGCTTATCACGCTTCCATTCTTCCATCTCACTTTGTCCCTCCACCCTAGGACTCAGAGCACTCTGTGTTAAAATTATTTTTGAAAGGTCCCACTCAGCTCCCCTCCATCAAAGCCAAAGATCATGGAACTTCGATAATGGAGAGCATATTTCATGTCTCTTTCACAATTCCTTGGTGGCATAGTGGTTGCACACTAGGGCTGCTAAATGCAAGGCCAGCGATTCAAAACCACCACCCACTCTGCAGGAGGAAGGCATGGCTTTCCACTCTGGTGAAGACTGACAGTCTCGAAAACTCACAGGGGCAGTTCTACTCTCCCCTAAAGGATCACTATGAATTGGCAGCAATTTGATGGCAGTGAGCGAGTTCAGTTTAAGTTTTAGATGGTCTTCGCACAGTACTTGGTACAAGGTAAACCACACACCAAATTCCTGCTCTCAAGTTAACTCAAACTTGTAAAAACCTTATGGGACAGAGTAGAACTGGCCCCCTTGGTTTTTGGAGGCTGTGAACCTTTCCAGGAAGAGAAGGCCTCATCTTTCTCTTGAAGAGCAGCTCAAGGATTCAAACTGCTGTCCTTGCTCTGCTGTTGGTAGTCCAGTTCAGAAAACACTGCGCTACCAGGGCTCCTTGATAGAAAGTAATACTAAAAAAACTCAAACTCTCTGCCACTGAGTGGATTCTGATTCATAACAACCCAACAGAACAGGGTAAACAAGCCCTGTGGGTCTCTGAGACTGTAAGTCTCTAGAGGACTAGAAAGTCTTGTTTTTCTTCCACTGAGTATGCTGGTGGTTTTGAACTGTGAACCTGTGGTGAGCAGGCCAACATGTAGCCCCTGGGCTACCAGGAATCCTTGGTACAAGGTAAGAACTCCATGAATATGGCACTAGACTGCTGTACAATGCAAACATTAGAGAAAAGATACCAGGTAGCAAAAAAGACGAAAACAATTAACCTTGGCAAAAAGCATCCCTTTGCTTGATTGTATAAAGTAAATCTGACCAAAAATAAACTTTGGGGCCAGGGCGTGGCACCCCACCAGACTCAACCAGGAAACATTCATAAAGGTCAACAAATACACCTGGAACTATTTATAGGTTTTTCTTTGTTGCTGTGGTTTTGCTTTGTTTTTTTTGTGATTGATTTTGAATGTCTATCTAGATAAGATTGGTGGAATAAACAATCCAGAGGAGAAAAAAACAGACCAATGGTTCACGAGGACATGGGAGAGGGGGAGGTGGAGGAAAGAATGGGGCTACCAACAAACCCAGTGATAAGGGAACAACAAGTGATCTAAAATTAATGGCAGGGAGAGTAAAGGATGCCTGGTGGGGCTTGATCGAATGCAATATAGCTGAGAGGAATTACTGAAACCCGAATGAAGATTGAACATGATAATGAGATAAGAGGGAAAGTAAAAGGAAATAAAGGAAAGAACTAGGAGACAAAGGATATTTACAGAGATCTACATACAGGTATGTACATATGTAAATACATTTATGTTTAACAATAGAAATAGATTTATGTGAATATATTTATAGGTTTAGTATTAAGAGAGCAGATGGACATTGGGCCTCCACTCAACTACTCCCTTAACACAAGAACATTTTGTTCTATTAAATTGGCATTCCATGATGCTCACCTTCCTGACATGATGGCTGAAGATAAATGAGTGCATAAGCAAATGTGGCAAAGAAAGCTGATGATACCCAGCTACCAAAAGATATAGAATCTGGGCTCTTACAGGCTTAAAGATAAACAAGAGGCAATCTGCCTGAAAAGAAACAAAGCTCACATGAAAAAAGCACACCAACCAGTGTGACCATGATGTGTTGATGGGATCAGGTATCAGCCATCAAACACCCAGGACAAAATATCATATCCATGTGAATGAGGAGAATTGTGGAGTGGAGACCCAAAGCCCATCTGTAGACAATTGGACATCCCTTTATAGAAGGGTCTCAGGGAGGAGATGAGCCAGTCAGGGTGTAATATAGCACTGATGAAACACACAACTTTCCTAGTTCTTGAATGCCAGCCCCCATCATGACCCTAATTCTACCGTACAGATCTGAATAAACCAGAGTATATACACTAGTACAGGTAAGAGCTCACAATGCAGGGAATCCAGGACAGATAAAACCCTCAGGATAAATAATGAGAGAGTATTGATGCCAGGAGGTGAACAAGAAGGTAGGGGGAGAAAGGGGGACTGAACTCAATGATCTACATATAACCCTCTCTCAGGGAGACGAACAACAGAAAATGGGTGAAGCAAGACAGTAGTCAGTTTAAGACATGAAAAAAAAAACTTATAAATTACCATGGTATCACAAAGGAGAGAGGGTCAGAGAAGGGGAAATAAGCTGATAGCAAGGGCTCAAGTAGAAAGGTAATGTTTTGAAAATGATGATGGCAACAAGTGTACAAAGGCTCTTGACACAATGGATGGATGGATGGACTGTGATAAGAGTTGCAAGGGCCTCCAATAAAATGATTTTTAAAAAGAAAGTAATTCTGAGTGGATGCCTTCATGGTCTCATTGCTCTTCTCAGTATTTTTGAGTGAATTGTGTATCTTTTGGCACCTACTGAATATGCTTGTCTCAGTAAGATGGGCTTTTCATGACATTCAGCAGGAACCTTCTTTTGCAGCAGACTAATCATTGAGAAGACCAGGGAGAAAGATTTGTACCCAAAAAGATTGTTGTTAGCCACAGTCAAAGTTCCCTGTTAGCTACAGGGAACCTGCTCAGGGTGACCTTGTATATAACCAAGGGAATGCTGCCGATTAGACAAGCTAATGAACCAAGAAATACCAATTCTTCTTTCCCAAAAGAACCTAGGAAAAGCTATAAAAGAAGAAGGTATATGAAGAAGACAAATGAGAAATGCCTTCAAAATGAAATCCACATTGAGTCCCAAACTGGTGGTATGTCATAGGGGCACAATGCACAGCCTGCTGGGTCCAGCGATGAGGAGTTCAGGTGGCACTGTCAGGTTAAGTGTTGGACTGCTAACTGCAAAGTCAGCAATTCAAATCCACCACCTTCCCATAAAGAAAAAGTTGAGACTCTCTGTTTCTGGAAAGATGCACAGGTTTAGAAGGCCGACACAGGGTCACTGTGAGTTGGAATCAACTTGACGGCAGGAGGTTTATTTGGTTTTGGTACTAGGGAAATTATGTGTAGACATACTGAGTTCCTTTGTGACTCCATAGAATCAGGCTATACAGTTCCTAATCTAAATTCTACCCAACAAGCTCACAGAAGAAATTATGACATGGATATTGTTTAACTTAATTCAACAAGCGTGTGTCATCCTTACAATGTGTCAGGAAAACTGAACTATATAAAAGGTTCTTGCTCTCGGGCCGAGCCGCAGTGGCATAAGTGGTTGAGTGCAGAACTGCAGCCCGCGGGCTTGCCGGTTCAAATCCAGCGGCAGCTCTCAGGAGCAGCACTAGGTAGTGCCCAAAACCACCAGAGACAGTGATGTCCACAAAAACAAACAAACAAAAAAGGTTCTTGCTCTCTGACACCTGGGACAATGAAAGAGGCTGCACATTATGCAAGAGTAGTGATCAGTTCTATGTAACCAGACCAAAACCCACAGGGGAAATCTGAAGTAGGCTACGTGCCCACCACATAGTCTCCCAGCCCAAGGAAGTGAAGAACTGCCAACATGTCTTCCTCTCTTCTCTAACGGTTTAAATTGCATCGAGGGCACTGAGATATTTCCCTCTTAGTTACCAGCTCTGTGCTGCCTGGAACAGTGAAAATGTCTGCATTGCTATCTGAGCCTGACCATGATGGAGGGCAGAGATAGCAGAGGACTGGTAGTTGGCTTAAAGAGCCCTGCAAGGAAGGGAAAAAAAAAGGCCAAACCCTTCTTTCCGCATCTTAGTTCCTTTTGGAGAGGAGAGAGAAGACTAACAATAAAGACACCAAGGGGTGACAGAGAGAGCACCATAATCCTGCCAAATAACTCCCATGTTCACATATGATCTTAGAAAAACAATGTCATGTAAATGCAGAACTATTTGCCGTCCCAGGCTCCTCCCTTTGCAACAAGAATGGTTTCTCTCAGCAACTCAGACACAGAAACTCTGGAGCTGCCACAGCGAGCCTGCTTCTGAAAGACCCCATTGATGCTCTCCAGAGGAACAGCCGCTGTGGTGCATGCATGCTGTTCATTGTTTACAAGGTCAGGGTAGATGCGTATATGCTCTGTGCTACATATAACACATGCCTCTGCCACACACACACACACACACACACACACACCAAAGCAGGCACTATGCTGGGAATGTGAGTGATCTTATAAAACTCATCTGAACTACATATAGTTTAGCTCTTCTTTTTCAGAACAGTGCTAGTACTTCTGAGAGGGAAAAAAAAATTCATTCACCTAGGGTTAAAGGCCTAGAATATATAAAATGTCTTTAGGACCAAAAAAATCTATACCTTTTCATTTTATCAAGCATAATCCACAGAGGAGAACACTACTTCCTTTACCAAGAGAGGAAACAGTCTAGACTCCTAACACTTTGCCATGAAATTTGGCATTAAAAATGTACTGGAGTCTCAGATCTTCAGCGGACATGTCAGGGAAATAAAATATAGTTGGATAAATGACTTCCCCAAATCATTGCTCAGATTAACTCTTACTTAAAAATCCATTTCACTGAATTATGACTGACATACAATAAGTGCACACATTTAAAATGTAGGCTATTAATAAGTTTTATGTGTATATACTGTGTATATGACTAATATACACATACAAAACACAGAGGCTCACACAGTACATTTGATCAATAATCCTGTGGTAAAGCAATGCTGTGCATTCTGTCTGTACACAAAAAATGGTTAAAACACTGAGCAGAGTGGAAATGCACACATCCACATCCACGGCCCGAAGGTTGCAGGCCTGTGCAATTCCTGTAAGAATCTGAAAGATATGGATAAGGTAAAAGACCAGGTGGCTGTTGCTGTTGCTCTGAGGAGCCTTTGAGTCAGCTCCAGCGCATAGAGCTCCCAGGTACAGCAGGAGATGCCCTGCCCGGCCGAGCACCACCTTCCCGATGGTTGCGAGGCTTCATCCCACTGCTGCAGTCACCATGTCAATCCAGCTCCTTCAGAGCCTTACTCTTTCTTGCTGGCACACAGCCTGACCAAGCAGGCGGCACTTTTCCAGGGCCTGGGATTTCCTGAGGACATACCCACAGTGCCTAAAATCTAGGCTTGCCATGTTCGTTCAAGAAACATTCCAGCTGTATTACCCCCAAAACAGACCTGCTTGTTCTCTGGCAGTCCATGGTACTTGCTATATGATATGCCAAGACCAAAATTCGAATGAATCAATTCTTCTACAGGTTTCCTTATTGATGGCCCACCTTTCACATGGCGCTGAGCAGACCACGGCATGGGTTAGACGCACTTCATCCTCCGAGTGACATCTTTGCTCTTTAATACTTCAAACAGGTTGTGGGAAGCAGATTTTCCCAGTGCAACACATTGATTTCTCGACTGCGAAACACAGGGGAGCAAGGCTATAGTTCTGCATAGCAATCCCTGGAAGTCCTAGACAAGGGTTAAGCTGTCAACACAGAGTAACACTTCCCAAGGCTTAGCAGAGATTACTAAGCAGCGTTGAGACGTGAACTGAGATGTGTGTTTATGCACTGCTGTGAGAGTCAGCCTAGCCAATGCGGAGAGATATTGCTGAATACATAAAACATTCAGTTGAATATTCAGGATTTCTTTATTAGAAAGGCCATATCCACCCAGTAATGAGGACCAAATCCTAGAGTAGGGGCCGGCCCCTCAGACTCAGCTTAAATATATATATATATATATTTTTTTTTTTTTTTCAACAGAAAATTTTTGTTTTGTTTTCTCTGGGGGGCATCACTGCCCTCTGGTGGTGGGAGCAGGAGGCCCAGTCTGCTCCTGTGGAGCCACGGCTGGAATTGAACCTCCATCCCAGTGGGCCACAGTCCCATTCACAACCACTACGCTACCAGGGCTCGGCCCTCAACAGAAAATTTTCAACAGAAAATAAAACCTTGCTTAGCAAACTCAGAAGGATAGGCCAATAATTTAACTGCCTTCCAGAATAACGTTCATAGTTTAAGAGGAAATGGCATAATTCAGACTTCCTGCTAGTGTTATATATTTTCCTGTTTACCATAAAAACGAAAACCTCTAGATATACAAATAAACAGCAAAATTGACCACAACAGAGCAACCTATAGAAACAGATCTGAAAATACCCCGTATATTGAAATCAACAGATCAGAAAGCAATTTTACTAATATGTTCAAAGACTGAAAGGAAAAAGATAGCTTTAAAAAGTAAAAAATTTTTAAAAATTTAAAGTAAAAAATAAAGAATGTGTTTTAATCATTATATCGAGGGCTCTAATAGAGCTTATAACATTCCATACATCAATTGTCTCAAGTAATGTTTAGGTACATACATTGCTAGCATCATTTTCTAAACATTTCCTTTCTATTTGAGCCATTGATAAATAATAGGTTTTAAGAATACTTTAGAATTGAAAAGCATACTGTCTGAAAGTAATTTGCTGAAGGAGCTGAAAGCCTATTAGAACCTGTAAAAGATACAGTAATTGAATATGAAGCTAGGTCAGCAGATATTTTCTAGTCTAAATAAGGGAAGAGACAAAAGAAAATTGAAAAAATAAAAAGGCGTTTTATATTATACAATCATTCTATTTTATGACATATAACTTGAAGTGTTGTACATCATGACATAAGGATGAATAAGAAGGACAGAAGTAGGGAATGGAGAAAGCAAGTAATTTATAACATTCAAGGGGACAGAACACAAAATTTAAAGATGGGGGATGTTTAAACTCAACACTGTCAACGTCTGGGACTAGAAAATTATTAGTTGTGGGTGGGTTCGTTTTGACAATGATCCTGGTCTAATAACTAAATTCCAGTAGTAGCCCTACCCACAAAAAGAGACAATATCTTTGCTCTGGATAATGTCAAATGTATGCTCCAAACCAAAACAAAACAAAACAAGCCAACTGCCAATTCCAACTCATAGCCACTCTAGAAATGATTTACAACTTTATATTTCTTCTACAAAGCAGCTGGTGGTTTTGAACTGCTCACCTTGCACAATGAAAAGAAAGCTGTCGTGGCTACATTAATATCAGGCAAATTAATTTTAAAACAAAGAGAAATCGAGAGATTAAAAAGAAACATATCAAAGTAATAAAAGGGTTAGTATTTAAGACATATTAACCTAAACAGTATTAATTTAATAACAAAACTTTAAAATATATGAGGTCAAACTGGTAGACTAGAAAGAGACAAATCCACAATAATAGATATAGATTTTTAAAAATAATTTTATTGGGGACTCTTACAACTCTTCTTTTGGGGGAGGCATCACTGTCCTCTGGTGATTGTGGGCGCTATCCAGCGCTGCTCCTGAGAGCCACCACTGGATTTGAACTGCTAAGCCTGCGGGCCACTTATGCCACTGGGGCTCAGGCCACAATTCTTCTTACAAACCATATATACATCCATTGTGCCAAGCACATTTTCACACGTTACCATAATCATTTTCAAAACATTTTCTTTCTACTTGAGTCCTTGGTATCAGCTCATTTTTCACCTTCCCTCCCTCAGGAATGCTTGATAATTCATTTTAAAAATGATCATGTCTAGCTGAGGCCCGGTGGCGTAGTGGTTGTGCGTGGGACTGCGGCCCACTGGGATGGAGGTTCAATTCCGGCTCCCAGGAGCAAAGGATAGGCCTCCTACTCCCACCACCTGAGGGCAGTGATGCCTAAAAAAAAAAAAAAACATGATCATGTCTCATACCGACTGCTGCCTCCCGTCACCCACTCTCTTTGTTGGCCCCCCTGGGAGGGGGTTATATGTAGATCCTTGTGATCGGTTCCCCCTTTCTCCTCCTCTATCTCCATTTCTCCTCCTCCTCTATCTGCTGCCTTAATACCTAACATATAAATATGTGTAGAGATCTATTTCCCTAATGTTGTATATATGTACATATGTACAGGCCTGCATTTGCACCTCTAAAAATGCCCTTTCCCTCCTAGATCTTTCCTCTATTTCCTTTTCCTTTTCTTTTTCCTACTGTCCTGCTTGGCCTTTGGCAAGGAGGCATAGGATGCCTGGTGGGGCTTGATCAAGTGCAATGTAGCCAAGAGGAATTACTGAAACCCGAATGAAGACCAAATATGACAGGAAGACAAGATACAGATTTTTAATTCCCTTTCTCAGTAACTGATAAAATAGCAGTAAAGGTGTAGAAAAGTGGATATCTAATTGACATGTAGCGAATACTGCACCCAATTAAAGAATGCACATTCTTATCAGTGCTTACATATGCAAAAATATAAAATAAGTTTGAGTAAAATTTTAAAAGTTGGAAAGAGATGCATTCTTAGGCTTCAACCCTGACTTTGATATGCTAGGGACAAATGCGGAAATTGATACTCAAATCATCCAGCCTGTAATTAACAGGGCAATAAAATGAACACTCATTTTACTCCATTTCTTCTATTCTTCTCACTGTTAAATGGAGCCCAGTCTGTTTAGGGAACATAAGATGAAAGCATGCATCAAGAAAATACTGGGCTCATCCTCGCAAGACTTTCCTCTCTGCTGTTTATTCTCTGCTAAGACTCTGCATGATACTAAGATCTAGGACCTGCCTGTCAGTTTGTCAGACTGTGGCAGACTGTATATTGCTGTGATGCTGAAGAACTAAGAGCTGTGTTCAACTACTTGTGACAAAGCAGAGTGAAAATTTCCACTATACTCGTATATCACAGAGCTTAGAAGCAGGAGTTGATGTCAACCAATGTATGTAATGGAGAATACTGGGATTTATTTTAACTGAGAAGTACAATTGGTGAAGGATATATTCATTTGGAAATATGGGAGACTGGGTTTGGGGAGACTTGGGGAGAAGGGAAGTTGAGGAAGCAAAAAAGGTGAAAGGTAGAGAGGTGAATTTTAATTTTCATCTACTTTGCTTTCATTTACTTTAAAAGGGGTGGCATGGATGTAGCAGCGACCCACCAGCAAGACAATGGGACATGTCCCGCTCAGAAGGGTACACAGAAAGGACGACAAATACAGAGTGTGGTATAACACTGATAAGCACATAACTATCCTTCAGTTCTTTAATATTTCCTCCCCTGACTATCATGGGTTGGTTTTTTTTTTTTTAGCCTCATTAATCATGTTAGTACTTGTGTGTTAGTCCAGGTAGACTAGAGAAACAAATTCATAAGCATGCATGACTTTTATATAAAGGATAACTGTACATTAAGAAAACATCCCAGCCTAGTCCAGATCAAGTCCATAAGTCCGATATTAGCCCCTATGTCTGACAGCAATCTATAAAGTCCTTGAGATGTGCAAAACACATGCAATAGTGCCAAATGCAGGATGATCACAAGCCAGCAGGTAGAAAGCCTTTGGGTCCAGTGGTGGTGTCAGCATCTCAGCGCTGACAGGAGTCTCCACGTGGCATCCCTAGGTCCAGATCTCTTGCTGCACCAGGGCTGGTCTATGTGGCTTCTCCTCAGGGATGTCTCGTAGCCGTCTCAGGCGAGTCTCTCAGGCAGTGAGGGTTGTTAGGAGAAAGTCTCCAAGGAAGTGAACCAAGACAGAGTGTCTCCACCTCCTCCAAGAAGGAAGGACCACATTTCCTAGAATTCTCAGAAGAAAGTCACGCCCACACAGAGGTCTCATTGGCTATCTCCAATGACAGGTTAGACTCCACCCCTGCACTCTTAATCCTCAAATTGACACCAGATTAGGTGACTGCTACAACTTGTATATGTTCATTTGTATGATGAAGATCATTCGATTCATGAAAGCCAAGATAGATAACGCTTCAGAAAGAGCAACAGGAGTAATGGTGCCCTGAGGGAATGGGAAACAGAGGAAGGGGGAGTTGATAGGACTGATACAGCCCACTCAAGGAGAACAAACATCAGAATTGTTCATACATGGATATATTGGACGGTGTAAAATTTGGCAAAAATAAAAAATAAGGGTTCTGGGGAGGAGGTGAGGGAGGGGACAAAGGGGAGCTGATATTAAGGAGTTCCAGTGGAAAGAAAGTGTTTTGAAATTATACTGCTTGATGTGATTGACATAAGGAACATTACAGTATCTATAAGAGTTTCCAATAAAACAATAAAAATTTTTCGTTTTACGGGTTTTTATCTAGAATTGTAGAAACATTATTATTGAGATCATTCAAATTTAAGGTTTAAAATTGACAGACATATGTCAAGAGCACTAGAAAGAAAGCAAATGACTGAGAAAAGCACATGGGGGCTGTGAATGAAGGGAAGGGGAGAGGGGGAATCTAGAAAAACACCAGAGAGGAGATTTGGACAGTGTGAACTACGAAATAGAGGATAATTAACAGTTTCTCAGCCCTGAGGTCCACTAAGGCAAAGTAAAAAGATAAAAAAGAAAACAAAATGAATCAAAATCACTAACCAAGAGTGGTGGTGGTGCCCTGAGTAGTTCTGGCTCACAGAGATCCTATGTACAACAGAATGAAACACTGTCCAACACTGCATCATCCTATCAATTGTTCTGTTTGAGTCCATTGGTGCAGGCCCTGGGTCAAGCCACTCTGTCGAGGGCCTTCTTCATGTCCACTGCCCCTCTACCAAGCTTGAAGTCATTTTCCAGGGACTGGTCTGTCCTTATAACATGTCCAAAGTATGTCAGACAAATTTTCCTTATCCATGTCTGTAAAGAGCATTCTGTCTGAACTTCTCCTAAGACTGCCCTCTTCGCAGTCCCTAGTACTTCCAATATTCTTCACCAACATCACAACTCAAACACTTCAAGTTTCAATTGGTCATCCTTACTCAATGGCCACTTGTCTGCCAGGTTGTCGTGCTGTGGTGCCTTGTGTGTTGCTGTGATGCAGAAGGCTCTGTCACTGGTATTTCAGATACCAGACGGGTCACCCACAATGAACAGATTTCAGCAGATTTTCCAGACTAAGAACATGCTACAAAGAAGGAACTGGTTTTCTACTTCAGAAGAATTAGGCACTGAAATCTTATCAGTTATAACCAAGGATGATAACTGTTAACATTTTGGAGAACCTCATATTCTTGGATTTATAGTTCTGTGTTTATATGTAGACATACATTTGCACAAAGGAATAGGTTAATACAGTATAGAATTCGAGGAGCTCTGATGGCATAATAGTTTTAAGTTGGGCTGCTAACCACAAATTCATCAGTTCCAAACCACCCACTGCTCTTCAGGCAAATACTAGGCTTTCACCAGGTATAAAAAGTTGCAGTCTTGAAGACTCACGGGACAGTTCTATACTGTCCAACAGGGTCGCTATGAGTCAGAAAAGACTTGATGACAGGTTACAGTTTTAGGACTGTCACTATCCCCATTTCCTTAATATTTTCCTCTAACATCACCACCAATGTCTTTACCAAACTCTCTATAAAATCACTGCTTGTGAGATTTGACCCTTAGACTTCGATAACAAAACACATAACAAAAGTGCTTATCAGCAGCACTCTTCCAACTTGCCAACAAGTGTTTACAACAGTGCATATAAAGTGGCAGAGAAACTCAGAGGATCCAGGGTACTGCCAAGTGGAAGGAATGAGGAGTTCTGGAGAAATAGGGGGAGGTTTTCTGGAAAAGAGATATCTGAATTGAAGTTAAGATGGAAATTGAGCTGAAAGACAATTCAGGCTAAGGGAGGAGAGAAAGCAAGACCACGATACCATCAAGTCAAGAACCACATAAAGAAGAAAAGAATCATAATTAAGCATCAGTTATAATTAGACTAGGGCCCATATTAAGCTTTTCATATGTAGTCATCCACACCCAACACTGAAAAATGGCTATTCCAGCCTCAGCCAAAGAGAGAGGCCTCTAGCAGGGGATTGGACTAAGGCACTGCCTATATTACATATTGGACCCAGGTCATCACTGCTGCTTCCTTGGGAATTGGGAGGTTAGAGAGGATATGCTAAAGAAGGATGCCAGGTGAGTCTGGGAAGGTGAGTGGTACTCATATCCCAACCAAACCAAAATCCAAAGCCACTGCCGTCACTCAATTCCAACTCATTGACAGACCTAAAGGGACGGAGTACAACTTCCCCTAAATGTTTCCAAAGTTGTAAGTCTTTATTATCATTATTATCAAAACTTTAAAACCTTAAATCTTTATGGAAGCAGATGGCCATATCTTTTTCTTACTAAGTGTCTGGTGGATTTGAACCACAGACTTTGGGGTTAGCAGCGAAGCACTTTACTCGCTGTCCCAACAAGGCTCCCAACACAGTTGTCAGGAGGCCAGTAAGAGACTGAATATTTGCCAAACTCTATGTATAACTATTTGTGAGATTAAGCCCTCACACTGATATACCAAATAATGAAAATTGCTATCAGCAGACTTCCAAGAGCCTGCTCACAGAGCAGGTTAATATTGCCTCAGACAAGTGCCTTTTCCCAGGATTACCACACTCCCAGGGCACATTTCAAACGCGAAAACTTTATCCCAGGGCACCTAAAGAGAAGTTCAAAGCAATTCCTTCAGCATTTAATAATCAGATAAATGTATTTGGAGGAAATCTCTGACAGGCAGTTTCTAAATCGCGCCAAATATAAACATGCCCGGTGAGGCTAAGAGTTCTCAGTGTCAGGACACATCTCAAGGTTAGGTACGCAGTTAATGGAAAGCACCCTGAGGGTGAGTTCTGGGCTGCAAACACTGCAGCAAGCATTCAGGGGAGACGCTGCTGTTTAAGTGCAAAGAGAACTGGCAATTCCATTTCACTGATCTGAAAGGGAAAGGAGACCCCCACGATTTGTGGGCACGACTTCTGCTATGGACTTGCTAGGCTAGTTCATTTTGAGCCAACCAATTTGAGATGGGAAGTGAAGAAAGGGCTGGGGCGAGGAGAACATTAATAATGTTCTCACTTGGCTGAGCCCCGGTGGCGTAAGTGGTTGAGTGCGGAACTGCAGCCCGCAGGCTTGGCGGTTCAAATCCAGCTGCAGCTGGGTAGCGCCCACGACCACCAGAGGCAGTGATGCCCACAAAAAAAATAATAATAATAATGTTCTCACTGTGGATCAATCACCAGCTGGAATTCTGAAGTCATTTCTCTATCTGTAAATATTCACATTATAGGGATGTGAACCACACAGAGGTCAGACCCTGGGGAAGTGCTTCTCAGGTGTAAATCCTCACACAAGGTACCGTGTTGCCAGAAGCACACTCAGCAAGCTACGGAAAGTGGACTGTCTCTAGCAGCCATGGTAACTAGCTGATCTAGCTGCCTTTCTGCTGCCTTAATTATGCTCCAATAATCCTGAAAGGACTGGGATTCATTATAGATCATAAGAGTGAAAACCTTAAAATAAAAGAAAGATTACTGGCATGACCTCAATCTTGGCACAAAGACTTATTAATTGGAAATCATGAACTTAACTGAGTTCTGGGAAAATTCTGCCAGCTGAAATAAATTCTCTAAGACCCATTTCTTCACCTAGATTAGTGAGTGGTTCTCAAGCTTCCTAATGCCACGACCCTTTAAAACAGTTCCTCATGTTGTGGTGACCCAATATGTGAGTGGGCCTGCCTGCAGAGGGACAAATGAGCAGTGTCTCGGTTCCTAACACCAATGGAAATATGATCTTGGGCAAAACCTGTAAAAGGGTCATTTGACCCCCAAAGGGGTCGCCAACCCCAAGTTGAGAACTGCTGACCTAGATGATGATAACAGTCATATGCTAATAGCATCTAAGTCAAATATATTACCAGCCAGATGGCTAATCAATCACTTTATTAATATGCACATTGGCCAAACATTGGGAGAACCTGAGATCAGTGCTTTAGAGAGGTCGTTTCCACTCCTTCATACTCTCTGATTTTTACATGCTCAAGGGCATTTGCACTGTCCTTAATCTCAACTTTCCTCACTTGCAACGTGAGTAGTAATATAATAAGGAATTTATGAGATATCACTTCTTAAGTGAATATATAAATAGATATTAGACATATTCATACACACATGCAAACACACAAGGGAGATATAAAGATTTTGTGGGAAAATTGGGTTATCTTTTCATTGCATTTTCCATAAACTTTTTGAAGCCTCCTCCTCTATGTATACTTACCACTCATCTGTCAAGCTTGTGGGCTGCTGCAAAACTAGAAACTATGTCACCAGTATTTCAAATGCCAGCACGGTCACCCAGAGTAGACAGATTACAGCAGAACTTGCGGAATAAGATAGACTAGGAAAAAGAAAGAGACAGGCAACTTCTGAAAAATTTTCCACTGAAAATATTATGAATAGCAGTGGGACATTGTCTGGTAGAGTGCCAGAAGATGAGATTCTCTGAAAAACTCTCAGAATATGACTAAGAAAAAGCTACCCCCTCAAGGTAAAGTCAACCTTAACTAAGTGACTATAGCCAAGTTTTGGGAATCTCCATTTGCAGGTGGGCAACATTCAAAATGAGAATCAGCAGCTGCACATAGCCATTAATAATCAGAATGTGGAAAGTACACATCTAGGAAAATTAGAATTGATCAAAAATGACAAGGAACACATAGAAGAAAGCTGATGGTGCCTGGCTATTAAAAGATACAGCATCTGGGGTCTTAAAGGCTTGGGGATAAACAAGCAGCCATCTAGCTGAGAAGCAACAAAGTCCACATGGAAGAAGCACATCAACCTTTGTTATCAATTGGTGTCAATGAAATCAGGCATCAAAGACCCAGAACAAGAAGTCAGATCAATGTGAATGAGAGAGAGTGGGAAGTGGAGACCCCAAACCCATCTGGAGACAATTGTACATCCTCTTACAGAAGGATCACAAGGAGGAGATGAGACAGTCAGTATAGCACTGAGGAAACATACAACTTTCTTCTAGTTCTCTAAAGTCTCCCCCATCATGACCCCAATTCTACCTTACAAATCTGTCTAGACCAGAGCATGTACACAGGTACATATAATCCCCTCCCTGGGGGACAAACAACAGAAAAGTGGATGAAGGGAGATATCAGTCAGTGTAAAACATGAAAAAAAAAATTTCTAAATTATCAAAGGTTTGGGAGGGGGGAATGAGGAGCTGCTACCAAGGACTCAAGAAGAAAGGAAATGTTTTGAAAATGATGATGAGGGCTGAGCCCCGGTGGCGTAGTGGTTGTGCACGGGACTGTGGCCCACTGGGATGGAGGTTCAATTCCAGCTCCACAGGGGCAAAGGATGGGCCTCCTGCTCCCACCACCAGGGCAGTGATGCCCTAAAAAAAATAAATAATAAATAATTAAAAAAAAGAAAATGATGAAAACAAATGTACAAATGTGCTTGACACTATGGATGGAAGGATTGTTATAAGAGCTGTATGAGTCCCAATTAAAATTATTTTCTAAAAAAAAGAAAAAAGATGATGACAACATAAATGAAAATGTGCTTGACACAATGGATGTGTGTATGGATTGTGTTAAGAGCTGTATGTGCCCCCAACAAAGTGGGGTTTTTTTTTAATAAAAAAGAGCTGTATGACTCCCCCCAATAAAATGATGTTCAAAAAAAGAAAAGGAAATATCAATAGCCTCAAAATTAATAAGCTGCAATGAAAAACATTAGCCATCTTGAATTTCACAGAAATACAGTGGCAGGAATGACAAATTCTGAATTCATAAGGAATAGCATTGCATTCATTGTCAAAAAGGAACATTTCAAGATCTAACATGAAGTACAATGGTGTCAGTGATAAGATAATATTCATATATCTACAAGCAAGACCACAGACCTACTATTCAAATTCATATCCCAACTACCAAGTCAAAGATGGAGAAGTTGAACCATTCTACCAACTTCATTAGTCTGAAAATGATCAGAGGCAATCAAGATGCATTGGTAAATTCTGGTAATTGCAATGAGAAAGTTAGAAACAAAGAAAGAATGGTAGTTTGAAAACACCTCCTTGAAGATAGAAATGGCACAAGAACTCATGATAATGTTGTAAGACTCCAGGCTTATTTATTGCAAACACCTTTTCATTTCAACAGCATAAACAGTGACTGTACACACAGACATTGCCAGATACGATATACAGGTATCAAATCAACAACTTCTGTGGAAAGAGGTGACGGAGAAGCACAATATCTATCAGTCAGAACAAGGCCAGAGGCCAACTATAAAACAGATTGATCATCAATTGAAGCTGGAGAAAATTAAACCAAACCCAAGAGAACTAAGGAAACAACCTTAGGTATATGTCACATAGTTAGAGACCACCTGAAGACTAGATTTGATTCACTGAACACATATGACTAAAGGCCAGATGAGCTGCGAAATGGCATCAAGGCCAACATACAAGGAGAAAGCAAAAAGTCATTAAAAAGACAAGAAAAAGGGGCTGAGCCCCGGTGGCATAAGTGGTTGAGTGTGGGACTGCAGCCCACGGACTTGGCGGTTTAAACCCAGCAGCTGCTCTCTCAGGAGCAGCACTGGGCAGCGCCCATGACCACCAGAGGCAGTGATGCCAAACAAAGAAAAAAGACAAGAAAGGGTAAAACGGGCAAAATGGATGTCAGAAGAAACACTGAAACTTGACCGTGAAGATACTAAAGCAACTGGAAGAAATGATGATGTAAAAGAGTTCTATTATTATGAAATGTGCAAAGACATGTAGTTAGAAAACTAAAAGAGAACACCGTGACATTTCTCAAACTGAGAAGAAGAAACTCCAGTCTCAAATTGGAAAACAGAGCGTCTAAGACAAATAGTGAACAATGCAGTAAGTACCTAAAGAAAATGGATGTTACATAGGGAGTTACTGCCCTAAAAGGAATTGGTTGACATTCAACAATTTTAAGAGGTAGCATATGAACAACATCCAAGCTTCGCTGAAGACATTAGTGGAATACAAGGCTCCAGGAACTGACCAATTGAAATGTTTCATTAGCATGATGATGAAAGTGCTGGAGGGGCTCATCTGTCTTTGTCAGGAAATTCAGAAAACACCTGCCTGGCGAACACACTGAATGAGATCCACATATGTCCCCATTTCAAAGAAAGGTTACCCAACAGAATGCTTAAATTCTCAAACAGTATGATTAATATTAAATGTAAGTGAACATTTTCTGAAGACAATTTTGAAACGGTTACAGCAGGACAGGGAACTTTCAGAAATTCCAGCTGGATTCAGAAGAGGATGTAACATGCTAAAATTTAATTGCTGATGTCACATAAGCAAGTCTGGTTGCAAGCCATAAATTCATGTCATATAGCCAGAGTATTTTCCCAGTCTGCTACTTTCCAACACCCTTGTGTTTCCTCTCACTGAGTTTTGCTACTTCCTGTGTATTTGTTAAGGAGCCATGGTGCTTCAGTGGGTTAAGTGTTTGGCTGCTAAATAAAGTCTGGCGGTTCAAACCAACCAGCTGCTCTGTGAGAGATCGAAGTGGCAATCTGTTTCTGTAAAGACTTACAGCTTCAGAAATCCAATGAAATGATTTTATCCCATTCTATACAGTCATTGGGAGTCAAAATTGACTCTAAAACAGTGAGTTGAGTCTGGTCATAGATCTGTTAAGAAGCCTTGAGGTGAAAAGGTTAATTGTTCCGCTGCTAACCCAGAGGTTGGCAATTCAAATTCACCCAATAACTCTGAGGGCGAAAATCCAGCAGTCTGTTCTCATCAAGATTACAGGCTAGAAACCCTTTGGGGCGGTTGAAATCTGTCATGAGGTCACCATGAGCTGAAATCAATTTGATTGCAGATCAATTAGATTCCATCATAAATATTTGGTTAAAAGGTTAAAATGTAAGGGAAAACAGTCAAACTGCGTAACAGGTTAGAGAACAGAAAGCCCGACAGGTGCTGTATGAACTAATGATATTTTTGAAGATTAGACATTATAGACCTTGCTAAACATCAGCTGGCAAGGCAAAAATAAATGGAACTTACATTCTACAACTTTGGCACATAGGAAAGGAAAGCCAGGGGTCTAGGTGCACTGAAGACCCCTCATGTGGACCTGGTCATCTCACAAAGGGATGGTGGAAAAAGACTTAAGACACACTTCCTAAATGAGTCTTCTTCTGCCACCCAATTGCACCGTCCTGCAAGCACACGAGCCTGCAGGGCCAGCAGCTGTTGAGACTGCTGCTCACTTCCACCAGCCACACACACAGAAGCATTCCAGGGATGGCAGGAGAAGGGCAAGAGCCAAAAGAGCCACACTGCAGCGAGACGCTGAGGCTTCTCCCAAGAGCCATTCTCCAGTTTGTGGAAGTGCGTCCACTGTCATCAAAGCACAGTAGCACTGACTAAATGTGGGTCAGAGCCTGCCTGGAAAGGATGGTGGCAGAGACAGCTGGTACGTCATTAGCCCTGGTTGGCCACCTGGGTGCCTTTGAGATCCCAGATAACATGATCAAGCTCACAGGCTCTGAGACTTCAAAGACAGACATGGAAAATCCCCAAGAAGCATCTTAGTAAAAGGGAGGTGACAGGCGAGGATAAAGGCTAGTGTCCTGCCATGTTCAGGAACAATGTGTCCTCTGCAAAACCCAGAAAACAGAAGGAGAGGGTGGAGAGTCCATTTTAAATAAAGCTCTGGTTTCCCTCTTTAAAGGAAAAGAAAATGGGGGCAACAGCTAGCTTATACAGAGCCTTCGTGCACGTTGCAAAGGGACCACGCAGCCCTTCCTGGTCCGACCTCATTTCCTCCTCAGACAGGCTCATCCAGACATGAGTACTGCCCAACTGCAAGAGCAAGGGTGGCAACCCTGTGCCTCTCCAAGCAAGGCATTTACACGCTGCACTTCATCCCACCCTTCAGAGGGTACCACGAGGAAGAGGAGTTCGGTCCCATTTATCAGATGCTGGGAGGAGTCTGGGAGAGACTACATAACCTGTTCAAGCTAAAAAACCCTAGCAGTCATTGGAACCAAGAGTTGGCAAGATTACAGATGTGCTGTCTGCCGTCAGACAGAATAATTTGACTGCAACAAATTAATTTGGGGTGCCCTGAAGGCATAGTGGCTATGAGGTGGGTGGCTAATTTCTAGGCCAGCAAGGTTTTCTCCTCTTGGAAAGAGTTACTGTCTCAGAAAAGCAAAGCGGGCAGACCTATCCTGTCCTACCGGGTCCACCTGAGTCACAATGGACTCAATGGAAATGAGGGTTTTTTTTAGCTTTTATGTTAAAAGGCATTAGTAAGGATTTTCCCCCCATTCTAGATCAGATTCTCTGAGGATGGGGCCTTCACTGGGCATCTCTATCCACCCCTTGGGAGTGTCTGATAAAGTATGTGTAAGCACCAGCACAGCACGGTGCCACACCGCCTAACGGAGGATCAAAACCAGTTGCCCTCCAGGGAATTCAGACTCACTGGGCTCTCACCTGTGTCACACTAGAACATCAGGGTTTTCAGTGGCTAATGTTCAGAAGCAGATTGCCACCACATCACCAGGGTTCCTTACTAAATGTTACCAAGTCGACATTTCTTCCTCTGTAAAACGGACGTGAGACATTCTTGGCTGTTTACTATCAGAATTAGACCGAGGGCATGTAGGGAACACCCTGTGATGGACTGGCTAACCCGCCAGCAGCTTGGATGGTGTGGGAAAGACCTGGTGATCTGTTCTAGCCAACATTCAACCCAAAACTCAGTCGATTCTGATCCATAGGGTTTAAACCCTATATTAATAGGGTTTCTGAAGCTACAAATCTGTGGGGGTACATACTCTCATCTTTCTACCGAGGAGCCCGTGGTGGGTTTAAACCGCTGACCTTGAGTTTTAGCAATTCAATGCTTACTCAACATCATTACTAGGGCTCCTTCTGGTAAAGTTAACAGCCTTAGAAACCCCCTGGGGGCACTGCAGGCTCCTGTATGAGAGTTTAACATCACATATGTGTCAAGAGAGCAGTCTGGAAGTAGAACCTGGAAACTCCAATTTAGTGTTCTGACTGGAGTCCAGAATCCAGGTGGGATTTTTAAAGTTTCCTTTCCTGATAGCAGTTCCTCTCACCTTGATGCTGATCTAACCACGTACTCCCCAAAAGACACTCCTTTTCCCTGCAGTCTGGACCATGTATAGGACATCACAATCTATTTCCAGGGGTCTTTCTACTATTGTCAAACAGACGAAATATGTGATAGCCTTCACCTGAAGGGGACTTGATACATAGCATTATCGATAAATCTTTACAACAGATTCCCAGAAACAGATATGAGTAAGGAAACAATTTTAATAACAGGCTACCAGAAAAACCTGTCCTGCCATCATCCAGTGACCTGAACTCCTCTCATAGCTGTGGGGTACGTCCATTAGCCAATCACGTAGACTCAGTGCTGTGTTGTCCACTGGTCCCTGCTGAGTGCCCACTTGTAGATAACCTGCCTTCTTCACCACCCATGACTGTCTGCTAGCCAGTTATGATTCTGTAAATGTTGGCTCCTGCACTGACATTACAAAATATGTTCTTCCCTACTGTCCACCAGGGCAGCCATTTTCTCCCTATGAATGTGGACATCTTTCCGCTCCAGGCCACCTCTATGTCTCCATGGGCCTTTTGTTTTTACTTCAAGTAGACACTGAGATGTTGCACTACGGCACTCGCTATGAATCAAAACCAATTGCTGACGATAACGGGGCAAGGTGAAAGCTAAATACTGGGATAAATGTGACACCGCTAACCCTGAAATCAGAAGGTGCCCTAGCCTCTTTGACTTGAAATCCCAAGCGCTTTCACATCCTTAAGTTTCGCTGTTGGGCAGAGAGAAGAGCATAACCCCAGAGAGCGCAAGCCACTTTTTCTCTAGGCGTCATCCCCTCATGTGTAAAAGTTGGTGGCAGGATTAGGTTGCTCTCCCGCTATGCTTCCTACTAACTCTGGGTGACTCCCAGATTCTACAGTATGTGAAGATTAAACTATGACTACGATAGGTTTCCTTCTACAGAGCAGTGATTCTCAGCCTTCCTAATGCCACAACCCTTTAATACATTTCCTCTTGTTGTGGTGACCCTCCCCAACCATAAGATTACTTTCGTTGCTACTTCATAACTGTCATTTCACTACTGTGATGAATCAGGGGACCGCTGTGAAAGAGTCATTTGACCCTCAAAAGGATCTCGACCTACAGGCTGAGAAGCGCTGTTCTAGAGCAAGGTCTTGGTCAGAGACCCATCCAGCTGAGACACTGGAGGTGCAGTTTAAGTGCTTCGAAAGGAGCCCTGGTAGCGTTCCCAGACAAGCCCTAACTGACAAGGTCATCAGTTGAAACCTACCAGCTGCTCCACAGATTAAAGATGAGGCTGTCTGCTCCTTCAAGATTTATAGTCACACCGGGTCACCACGGGTCAGAACGGCTTGAGAGCAGTAGGCTGAATGGCAGCTTGTCTAGAACAAAAGGATTCATAAATCTAGATCTTGCTTTCTGTTTTCTCTGGGGCCTGGAAGCCCTGGTGAGGCAGTTATGTAACAGGCTGACCAGCTGCAAGGTCTTTTCATTCTCTTTTCCTGCTGTTGGCACGAATTTCAAGTAACCGCTTGCCAACTGACCACTCCCTGCTAGCCCTTTGTCACAGCTAGCATGCCTTTTTACCTCCCTGCGAGCTCTTAGAAAGCCAGGAGGGTGGCTAGCGACGACAGCACACACAGGGCAGAATGCAGAGCGGTGTACGCACTGTCCACAGGGGGAGGGTAGTGCAGGATGCTGCAGTTTGCCATTGGTGGTGTTAGCTGCACTCAGCGTGGCCCCGTGTGTCCGGTGGTATTGGGCTGCTGTGGAGCATGTCACTGTCATCAGCATAGGCTGATGTCTGGCATGCCATCACTTGAACAGTCTTCTTCACAAGCATACTAGCAGTGACAAATGATCAGGACAAGCAGCTGACATCAGCGTGCCTGCTCTGTACCCGGCTCTCTTCTAATGGCTTTGTAACCATCCTATGAGGCATTTCACAGATGCAGAAAGACATCACAAGTAAGCAGACAAACGTACCTGCTCAGGTCACAGTCAGTCAAGGCAAAGCCTGGACTGCCCCACCCAACCATAGATCGACTGCAAGGTTGAAGCATCAGAATGACTTGGGCTCAAAGTCCAGCTCAGCCATGTATTGGCTGTTTCTAGGAATACACTGCTGACACCTTGCTGTGTGTCAGCTTCCTCCTCTGTGTAGTGGTAACATCTACCTTATAGGATTATTCTGAATCAGAGGCAAGCATAGAAGTTTCTGCCATTTCTGGCTTCTAAGCCTACCCATGAATCTACTGGCCTGCTTTGTGCCGGGCCCAATGCTAACTCTGCCATCTATCCCGTCGACTCTGATGTACAGCAACCCCCTAGGGCAGCGTCTAGAATTGCCGCTGTGGGTTTTGAGACTGCAATCCAATGCATACCCCACTCCGCCACCGAGGCTCCTTTGGGCTCTGTGTTAGGGGGCAGGAAAATGGAAGACAGGATGCCCCCTGCCCCGCAGCTGTTTACAGTCTACTGATTGCGGCAAAAAACAAACAAAACGTTCAATATCTTTAAGAGAGGACAATGTTATGAGCAGGGTTTCACCAAAGCACACAATCCGGTGCCTGAGATCAAGGAACGTGAACGAAGGCATTTAGGCTGTGCACAGCTATCCGAGGAGTCTGTTTAGTCGCACTCTGGGTTAGGCCTTTGCCTGCTAACCAAAAGGAAGTGACTCAAAACCACCAACCCCAGGGCAAAAGAAAGATGAGCCTGCCCTCCAAAAGGCTGGCCCTCAGGAAACGATGCATGAGATAGAGGAGACAGCGTTATAAGCTGGTTTCTTTGAATTTAAAAAACTGGGGGGAAAAAGTTGTATTTCCTTTGAATACAACTTCTTTCATGGAGTTGATTTCAGAACGAGGCAAATATCGACTATGAAAGTCAATGATGGCTCAATAAATCAATATCGATAGTAAAATAAAGAGAAGAAAATGGCATTGATCACCCTCGAAGAAAGCTAGAGAACCAAGGTATTATCTTTTCAAATGTTAGAGACAAAGAATCAAGTCTCCCTCACCCCTTCGTCCCCCACCTTTACAAAATGACCCCAACTAAATGTGATGACATACTACACACAGAGACATATTCTCAAGTGACTTTAAGACAGAGGGTAATTGTCCTAAAGTGAAATATTCTCAGACTAAAGAACAAAAACGGACTCTTTGGGTGGTAACTTTAGTATTGCTATTCATTAAGGATATAATATTTTACTCTTAAAAAGATGACTTAGAGCCCTTGAGTCACTTTAGAGTCATAAGGACCCTATAATTACCTAAGGAGCCGCGGTAGAGTAGTGAGTTATGAGTTGGACTGCTAAGCACAAGGTCAGGGATTTGAACCTACCAGCCATTCTGAGAGAGAAAGATGAGGCTCTCTGGTCTATAAGGATCTACAGCTCCAGAAACCCACAGGGCCAGTTCGCCTCTGTCCTGTAAGGCCCTGTGAGTCAGAATCAACTCAGTGACAGGAAGCTTTCTGTGAATTATGAAATGAAGCAAATTAGTAATTGAATTTGTATATCAGGGATTTGGGGCATTGAGTGAGGGGATACAGAATAAACACCTCATGTTCCTGAATTTGATGTGCAAGCATCAGTATGTGTATCAGGATGATGCACTTTAATCATATAAAAGATCTCGCTAGCTCTGGCCCATTGAAAACACTTATGTATTGATAGATACACCAATCCAATAACAGTGAGAAACCCTTTATAAAAACATTGCGGGGGCTGCGTCCCGGTGGCGTAGTGGTTGTGCGCAGCACTGCAGCCCACTAGGATGGAGGTTCAATTCCAGCAGTGGGGCTGGGCCTCCTACTCCCATCACCGGAGAGCAGTGATGCCCCTCCCCCCCCCAAAAAAAAAAAACATTGCGGTACTGAGATATCATTTCCATCTAACAAAATTAGGACACCCAGTGAAGAAGTTGCTGCTTCTAAAATTAGGGAGTCAATGCAGCAGATGGGCCTGGATTGTCTTGTGACACCAGAAAGCAAGGCGAAGAAGCAAAGTCTACTTGATTTGTGCCAAAGGGACTCAGGAACCAACTTAAAGAGATTCCCATTAGCCAAAGATAAGTAATTTTGACTATCAGTAAGAATAATTAATAGTAGCTCCGCAAACCATGAATCCATAATGGCAAAACGAAAGGAGAGAGATTTCATTCATCGCCCTTGGATAAGGTCACAGAAACAACTCTAGCAGGTTATGCATTGGGCTGCTAACATCAACCTCAGTAGTTCAAAACCACCAACTGATCTTTGCGAGAGAGATGAGGCTTTCTGCTCCCATAAAGAGTTACTGCCTTGGAAATCCACAGAGCCAGTTCTACGCTGTCCATTGGATCCCTACTCAGTGAAAGTGAGCTGAGCATGAGTCAAGGAATAAGAAAAACATAAGTCTTTTGTGTGCCTGTACTATTGAACTCTACTTCAGGGACAGTCAATTATCTGATGAGGCAGATTTTCTCTTCAAACAAGTTTTTCAGATAGAAAATTAAAAAGTGAGACATCCACTTGATGGCAGTAGGTTTTTTGTTTTGCTTTATTTGTAAATAAAATATTGGAGCCTTCGGTTCGTGGAAATCATTAGCAGGCTCAGCTGCTAATCTAAAGGTTGAATGTTCCAGTGCACTCAGATCTTGGAAGAAGATCAGGCAAATGCATTTCCAAACCATCGGTCACTGAAATTAAAAAGGTATCACTCTAAGTTGTATAGACAACATATCAGAATGTTCTTTTTTGACATGCACAGACATAGCTCAGCTGTCATTAGGTGTTGTCCAATCTGTTCCAACTCACAGAGACCGGCTGTGTACAGCAGATCGAAACACCGCTCCATCCCGGGCTGTCCTCAGCATCATTGCTAGGGTTCAGCCCCCTTGTGCAACCAGAGTATCAATTCCCCTCACTGAGGGTCTTCCCTTCTTTCACTTACCCTCACCTTTGCCAGGTATGTTGTCATTCTCCAGGGACTGGTCTCTCCTGCTAACTCTCTCCATAAACAAAGTATATAAAATGAAGTCTCGCCATCCTTGGTTCTAAGGAGCATTCTGGCTGAACTTCTTCCAAGGCAATTTCAATAAGTCATTCCTTTAATGTTATTGTTCAATTTAAAACAGTCACAATCTGCCGATTTCAGCTAGGATGCCGAGGATATTGATTCTTCGCATTGTATTCTTCCTTTGGCGATCTCCTGCTTTGATATATCCATATTTCATACCTCGCACATTGATCATTAATGAAGGTTTGCAGCTATTTCTTCTCCCTGTAGTGTTGCCCTTCCACAAATGAAGACCCCCAAAGGCTTTGTTCCTTCCATGTCATTAAGGTCAATTCCACTTTGAGAAGGAAGCTCTTCCCTAGTCTAATTATGAATGCTGCCCAACTTAACAGGCTCATCTCCGGCACCAGAGCAGCCACTGTCCCACTGATATGAACAATGTCAGTGGCTAATTTTCAGAAGCACCACTGACACCTGCCCACTGTGGGTGACCCTAGTAGTATTTGAAATATCAGTGGCAGAGCGGCCAGATTCACAGCGATGAATAGTCACCCCAATGGAACAAGTTGACAGATGAACAGGTACGTATAGATAGAGTTCCACCTTTTAGCTCTAACTAAAACTGATCCAAGTCACCACCATATCTCACGTGGACTACTGTAGGCTCCTCCCATTTGCTCTCTTCTTTTCCACCCTTGTTTCCTTCTGCAACAAGTATGTCCTCTTAAGAAACAATCCACATTATTTCAATCTTCTTAAAAAAATTTTAGTGGCTTCCAATTTTAGAGTAAAGTCAAAATTCTTACTATAGGCTACAAGGTTTCACAGGAGCTGGCACCTCATAAGCTCTCTGACCGATCTGCCATCTCTCTCCCGGTCTCTGCTGCATCCACACGGCTTCTGCTGCACTAATCCATTCTGTCTTCGGACATGCACGTGGTTTCCCTGCAGGTCTCTCCATAAATATTTCCTTAGCTGAGAGGCTTTCCAGAACATCCTGCATCTAATCACCTAATGTCAGTTTACTCTTCTTCTTCATGGCAGTGCTTACTCTTAATTTTCCTTCTTTTTTCCATTCACAGGAAAATAAGTTCCATAAAAGAAGAGATGTTGTTTTGTGATTGCTGCTGTTAATGTTAGATAGTTAGGTAATGTTAGATAGAGGCTGGCAAAAGGAGAAGAGATAGTGATGGCATGAATCTGGCAGAAATTATAAACAAATTAAGCTAAGTCCAGTTTCCCAAACATTCCTCTCCAGCACAAAGGAAGGTGAAAGGTAGATACGATATATTTTCTTACCAATGGAAGAAACCAGTGATAGTGAAGGCTGGATGGAGAAAGCAAAATATTTACACTACTCCCTCCCCCCCCACATACACACACAAGGTAATCACACGATCCCCACAATTACTAAATAGACTCTTGAATTTTGGGCGTGAGATAAGGAAGGAGGGCCCAGCATGAAATCTGGATGGACCTGAGAAGAGGTGGCACAATACCATGGCTTGAGCCAGGCACATCTTAGTCCTCAAGTGACCCCCTTGCTCTTTAATACATTCAAGAGGTTTGTGCACCATTTGATATTCATAAGTACTGCTTCCATGAGTATTGACTGTAGGTTCAAACATGACATAATTCTTGGCAAGTGTGAACTTTTCTATTTGTCATAATGTTGTGTATTGGTCTAGTTGTGAGGATTTAGGTTTTCTTTACAATGAACTGCAATCCATAGTAAAGGTACAAACCTTGGTCGGTATCAGCAGGTGCTTCAAGTTCTCCTTGCTTTCAACAAGCAAGGTTTGGTCATCTACATGTCGTAGGTTTTAATAAACTGAACATTCTTCATAAAACCCAGCTTCTCAAGAGTATTTGCTTAGCAGAGAGACTGAGTAAGTATGGTGGAATGTAGTTGGCTTCGGTCACTGTTATTTCCTAGCATTATTGAATCCCAAAGCACTTGTCTCAATAAATATTTATGGATTGTGAACTTAAATTCTGTGCCACAAGTTGGCTAGCAATACTGCAGAGGATGGCAGAAGTGCCAGGGACCCGATTCTGTAATGTTTATATGGCCCTGATGGGAGAATAATGAACTATACAGGAGAATTCCAAACTTCAGTTAGAGTCATTATCCCCATCGCCATTACTGTAGCAAAAGAAATGTGTGACTTATAGTTATTTGTTGATTTTACTATAATGTAGAGATCACAAGGTTAATCATCTTGTATTTAGAGGAGCTGTGCTACTAAAGAGTTAACAAGCCTTTCCAGGCAGCTGTTTCTTCTGGGAAGAGAATAAAATGTCCCTGAATAAAAGTCTCACACGCACACACGCACAAATCATTTGCCCACAAGGTCCTTTGAATAAAAAGACCCTTGAGGTCATTTGCACCTTTGTGTGGGTTGATTATTAGGAAGGACCTGTAAACTCTTAATGGTTGACCACAAACACCCTAGTAGTGACCACAACTTGAAGGCATGGGTGTTATGGGGTAAGAAGAGACAGATGCAAAGGAATCTAAGAGTCACCCTGTGCCTTCCCTTGTGGCTACAGCCAAACACCAAGTCCCAACACTCCAACCTCTAAGGAGCTCTTCAACTCATCCTGTTTTCCTAAATCCCTACTGCAAGCTAGAGCCCTGGGGGTGTCGTGGCTACACCCTGGGCTGCCATCCACAAGATCAGTAGATCTGAGAGAGACAGACTGGGCTTTCGACTCCCATAAACAGCTAGTCTCAGAAAGCCACACGGGTCCCTAAGTGTCAGCATTGACTCAGTGGCAGTGAGATCTAGCGCCTTGGTTCAGCCCACTTCTATCTTGTGTCTCAGTTGCCTGGCTAGCGAGCCCTGTGCCCTCCAGTCCATTCTCTGAAGGACAGCCAGAAGGATCTCAAAGTGCAGATTTCATCTTTTCACTCCCCTTGGTGGAAGCCTTCTCGGACTGAGACCCAGGGGAATGAGGAGCGGCTTTCCTTCTCCTTGTCCACCGGGTCCTCCCTCTCAGCTCCTGCCCCACGGAGCCTGTGCAGTCCCCCAGCTGCCCGAGCATCGCGCTCCTCCTTGCACACACTTTCCTAGGTATCCCTTGCTTTCTACCTCCTCTCCAGTCGTAATTCTGCATGCATTGTGTCACCTTCTGAGCCTGACAGAAGTAGGATCCTTTCTCGCAGGACTCCCTGTGTTGGTCACCTGGCCAGAGGCTATCTGGCTTACGTGTTGGTAGTCTCAGGTCCCCCAGCTCTCGTGGCAAACATGCTTAGGTTTTATATTTGCAGTTTTCGAGTCTGTCTAGAAAAATTTTCAACTCCCATCTGGGAGTCTCCTTATTCTTTTGGCACAATATTGTTTTCGTCTTCTCCCAAAATAACCTAACAAGAGAACACTGTCACCATTTTTTTCTCATTAATCTGTCCAATGTCCATGGACTTTCAACAGAACATCTTATTATGAGTTAATCGTGTATGGACGCAGCTAAAGCCACTGTTACTTTGGGAAATCATTTCTCTTATTCCTATTCATGTTGACACTTCCTAGGGAAAAAAGGTCATGCCTACAGCCTATAAATTCTTCATAAAACTGCTTCTGCAGATTCTGCCTGCAACTTAATATAAGCATACCAGGCAATATTAAAAGGTCCAAACTTTGTTTTTTTCCCCACCCCAAACTTTGTTTTTTAAAAAAAAGAAAGTCTAACAGTCATATGAAATTCTAGATCCACGACACTGTCCAAAACATTGTTCTGGGAACAGATATTGCAGCTATTTTATTTCCCTCAGATTTCAAATCATGCCCTCAGAGGAATAAAACCTTAAACAACTTACCTAAAAGGAATATTGATGCTTCTTAAAAACATGTCCCCTGAGTGATGAGTAGCAGTGTAACAAGGTGAAAAAGATTAAGAGTTCAAAAACTGGAGCTGAAATCCTGCTCTGTCACCTGCTAAATGCACTGTAACCCTGGGTAAGTCACTTAATCATTGGAGTGTCTGTCTCCTCGACTGTAAAAGGAAGATCATCATCATACCTAGCCCATGAGAAAACTGTAAAAATGAAGCTAAGTGATGTGTCTGATGTGATGCAAGCACTCAGTAAACTAAAACCATGCCCACGGCAGAGTGCAATGCAATTAGAACAAGCTCCTGCCAGGACTTCGGTTCTCCACCTCCCAGTGTGTTTAGTTCAGCAGGCGGTTGTATTGGTGGTTCTTGGAAGTACATCAAAAGGATCTCTATTGCACAGGTACAAGTAACAGCTCCATTAAGTACTGTTGCATTGCTTGCTTGTTGGCCTGTAAGGGCCCTCTTGGTGAGTTAAGATTTGTGATATGAACAGCTGGACTAACTTTATATTAATGACCAAAGTTCCCTCAACTGGAACCTTATACACACCTGCTAATGATTGATGGCTGAAGCCAGTGGGTGCACATCTGGGAGGCTCTAGTCACTGTATAAAAATAACCTGCCATAGCTTTCTGCTCAGTACAACCCCATTGCCACCAGAACACCCTTTGGGCACTCTCCAACTTTCTACAGACCCCAAGCTTGGTTTTCTGATGTAATCATTGAACTTCTAATACTTTAAGCGCTTGAGTGGCGTTCCAGAGGACCAGGTGATCTAACTCCCATTATCAGGCATGTGTGTCACAAACAGCCTTGATTTCCGATATACAACGTACCTCTGAAGAATTCTGAAGGAAAAGCTGTCAACTTTAAATACGTCCACTGGTGGATTCAATGATGTGAAAGAGAACAACATTTTCTCAGGTAAACTGTCAATCTCTCTTCTAAAGATACCGAAACCAGACCACTGCCATCAGGTCAGTTCTGACTCACAGTGGTCCCATGGGGCAGAGTAAGACTGCTCTTCAGGGTTCCCAAGGCTAAAGGTATTTATGGAAGCAGACTGCCTCACATTTCCTTCTTCGACTGAACATGAGGGGTCTGGACCTTTTGACTTGCTGCCAAGCACCCCCAGAGCTCTGTGACCTCACCACCACCACCGCACAACTCACCACACAAGCCTTCCTTCATCTCCAACATCTAGGTTTCAAGGGTCATCCTGTGGTAGTACATGTGCTGGAAATGTTTTTCAGTTGGAACAGGGAGTTGACCATAAAGAAAGGGTGTCTATCCATTCTAGTATGCATGTGTACAAAACTACTCTGCACATTATTAAGAACAAACGGGGGGATACAACGCTAAGGCTATTGGCAAACAAAAACCAAGTGAAACCTTCAGTCAGTCAGACCCTGCAGTCTTTAATGGGACTAACACAGCTAACACTATCAAGCCTGGTCCAAGGCCCCACACTGGCCAAGAGACTCCAGAGGAAGCAATGAACACAATGGAGCACGCAATGCCAGCCTGGGAGAAAGACGGATAAGGAGCCAGATCCCACGTGTGCCACATGGAAGTCCTGCACTCCTTCTGCACATCCGTTTCTGCAGGCAAGGTGAAGCAGCGCCCCCCAGGAGCCCTGCTGACAAGGAGATGGAACACAGGGACCACACACAGCCTTTGTGGGTTCCTGACCTCAGTTCATGCCCGGCCCACAAGATGTCAGGCCCATCCTTTCAACCTGGGGCTCATAACCTACTTAAAAGAACACTTTCTGCTTGGGTCATAATTAGAAGTGTCAGATGATTATGAGGAACACGAGCGAGGGCTTTATGAGGTGTTAATGAGGAACTACAATGTGTCTGGCATCGGAAGTGGGGATGGCACTGACCTCAGAGCACGGGCACACTAAGACTAAATGGGTGGCAGCTGCAGCATGTGACCTTACTATTATATGACCTTGTAGAAAGTACTTCATCTTTCTAGAAAATTCCATCTCTATCTTGGGGGAAATTAATAGCATCTGCCCCTAGGATTCTTCTGGGAGTCAATGAAATAATGTATGTCAAGCACTTAATGGGTGCCCAGCGCCCCCCCCTCGCAAAAAAAGTAAGCCCCAATAAATGATAGCTATTTACTTGACTACCAAGGGAAAGGGTAAGGGTTGTTCAAACTGACCAGGCACACAGCAGAAGAAAGGATCTGGCGGTCTGCTTCAGCAAGTACTTTGGCCTTGGGACAGGTCTACTCTGTACTGTAGAGACACAATGAACCCAGAACAACTCAAACACAATGGGTTTTGTTTGGGGTTTGATTTTTATCATAGTGACCTATTCATCAAATTGTCTCCATTTCAATCTTTCAAGAAATAAAGAATTTTGTCTTTATTCCAGTTGGCAGCAGGGGGTGGGGTGTTTTCCTTCTTTGTTCTTTCTAAAACTAAAACAATAAAACTAGGAAAGCTGTGGCTCTGAGGTACCAACCTAGAACCTCTTCTCCTAGAGTTGAAACAGGTAGAGTTGTGGCACTGCCTGCTTTTGGCCACCCCATAACCATTATCCCTTTTCTTGTCCCTTAGGAACAAAAGCCTGTTTTGTCTTCAAGTAAGCCGGGCCATTTGATGGAGTTCTAACCACTGGGATGCAAGGGGGAGGGGGAGCACATAATTCCCAGACTGTTCCTCAAATGAGGGAGAAATGCTCTTCTTTGCCTTGCGTTCCTAAAAGATGAGCGCACTGGTGAGCCCTCTTAGAAAAAAGGAAGACAGCATAGAAGTGCCATTCAGATTAGACCTCTTTCTGAGCAAGACTCAACCTTCCAGCTGCTTAAGCCACAGTTTTATAGGTCTTTGCTCCACACAGCCAAAACCAGTAGTCTCAGAGATAAAGGTGGACAACATAGAGAAGGGGAAGAGAAAGGCAGAATGCGGTGGGGGTCCTAATACTCATAATAACTTACACCACTAAACAGCCCCTTTAGCCCTCTAGGAAGTCAAGACCAGTTTGGAAAATGGAATTTTAGCTCCAAACACAAGAGGGGCAGCGGCCAGCTGGAGAGTGTCCATAGGAGCATGACTAGGTCAATGAAAGGTCGAAAAAACCCATCTCACCAGGAAAGACTCGACGAGCTAGAAGGGGAAAGGTAAACCAGAATCACGGGGTTAGATTTCAGGTAACTCAAGGGTGGTAAACTGAGCTGGCCGCCTCTGTTTGCACTCCAGTTTCCCCATCTATTAAATGAGTGAATGAGAGCAGTAATTCATCAATATTCCTTTTAGCCATACCATGAGGGGCTTATAGAGCCAGGGGAATTAAAGTTACAGGAAAAGGGTAGAACTAGAACCAAATTTAGCACTGAAAGATACCAAAGGGTAGATTTCCACTGAGCATCAAAAGAGAACTTCCGAACAAAGGCCACAGTTATGTGTCTTGTACCGCAGAATGGCCACCTTCCAAAGTTACCAGGTACCTGACTGGAAGCACTCTTATCAGAAGTGAGACTGGCAATGCCAGTCCCTGTGTCAAGCCATAAAGCTCCCTAAAGACTGAGTAGGAGAGTGGAACATGTAGTGGACACTATGGACTTGAGCACACGGTCCTGGGCAAGCTATTCACCCTTTCAAACCATAGCTATCTCACTTTAAAAAGGATAGGGAAAGTTATATCTTTAAACAAGATATGTATGCATGTCACACTCATAGATGCTTATAGTAGTCATCATCAATATATCAGAAATGGAAGAAAAGTGAGGATTTCCAAAGCAGCAGCTGGCAGAGAATTTGTGGATTGGGCAAGTGGTTGCACAGTCAACAGAGACTAGGGCGTACCACCTAATACTGTGGGTGACATGAGGGCAGGACAAAAGCCAGTTGATTTATAAGGAAGAAGAAACCGATGTCGACGGGAGACTTAGGAGGAACTGGGGAAGGACTCTCACCCAGACCTCCATCCACCCACCCAATGTTTATTGATTACAAGCAATTATAAAGTGATAAATGTAACACAATAAAGAACACTCAGAGTATAATTGGGACATTAACAAGAACTACCTGACTCAGAAATAGAATTTCAGACAAGGTTTCCAGAGGATATGATACTAAGTGGTGTCTTGCCTTAGCAGGGAAAAGCAGCTTGGGGACGATGGGAGGCTTAGGGGAAAGAGAGAGCGAAATCAAGTTGATGAGCTGTTGAGAGTAAGACCAAGCATCATAAACCCTTCAGGCTTCCTCCTGAAATAAATACCAATACTCTGAATAATCACTACAACTTTCAAGTCCTTTACAGCTCTAAGGTTCTATAATTATGACTGTAGATGGAAAAAATCATTAGGCTAAGTATACTTTTTTAATATACTTAGTCCATGGGAGTGGGTGTGGTTAGAGCAAGATGAGGAATGCTCTTGATGTTGGAACTGTTCAGTATCTTACCTATGATGTGTGGATGTACAGACCTACCCAATGGATAAAATTGGATAAAACTTAACTGACACTAACACATGTATGTATACAAGTAGTTCTACAGAAATCTAACTTAAAATTTTACACTACACTTTTGCAAAATGTCATCCACACACTGTCATCAGTCAATACCAACTCACAATATAAGTTTCTGAGACTGTAAATCTTTACTGGAGAAGATAGCCTCATATTTTACCCTCAGAGTGGCTACTGGATTTGAAGCAATGACCATTTAATTAGCAATTGAAAGCCTAACCCACTGTACTATCAGGCTCTTTAAAATGTTACCATTGGGGCTGAGCCCCGGTGGCATAGTGGTTGAGTGCGGGACTGTAGCCCACAGGGTTGGTGGTTCACATCCAGCAGCAGCTCTCCAGAAGCAAGGCTGGGCCATCCACTCCCACCAGGGGGCAGTGACCCACAAAAAAAATGTTACCATTGAAGGAAAATAGACTAAGTGTTCAACGCATCTCTCTCTGAATGATTTCCACATTTCAATAAGAATTTCAAGTAAAAAAAGAGGATACATGGGAGAAAAGTAAATGTAGTTATATTTAGTATGTGGTCATTGTTGATATTTTAGAAGAATGAACCCCCAAAAAAGAGTACCAGTAATTCTGTTGTGCATGGGATCAATATGATCAGAACAGACTCAGTGACTCATAACAACGACTGCTGTTCAAATACCCTTTTGCAATATTTTAATTAAATCCCTTCCCTCTTAAAGTAGTTGATAGCCTTACAGTAATTATGCTGTGGGTGTGTATAGTTGTATATGTATGTATATAGTTTTACATAGTTCATATTAATGGACAAGAAAGGGGGTTTCAAAAAGCAGGTAGAAAAATTCCATTATCTGTATGGATTGGGATAAGAGATATACAATCCCCCAACAAAATGATTTAAAAAGAAAAATTCCATTATCTCTTCCATTTTTTCCATGAAATTTTTATACCCCTTGTATATAGGTTCTCGCCTTTTCCACTAAATGTGTATTTCAAAGACTTTTCATAATTTTATGACTACATTGTAATTCTATTGCCTATGATAAGCAATACGTCAATGGATTAAATACTGCACATTTAAGAGTTCTGCACAGTGTCCAAAAATTGCTTTAAAACTTACAAACAGGCTGAGCCCTGGTGGCGCAATGGTTGTGTGCGGAACTACGGCCCACAGGGTTGATGGTTCACATCCAGCAGCAGCTCCCCAGGAGCAAGCTCCCCTGGGCTTCCTACTACCACCAAAACCTTACAGACATCCCCAGAATGAACATAATGAAGGAAATGTTCAGACCTTTTCAAAATGAAAAAGGTATAAATCAACCTTAATAAACCTCAGGGTAATGAAAATATTTCCAACCTGTCTTAACTTCATCTCAATCTCTTGATAAAACTCATCCTTGTGAAGCATCCACCATGGAAAGTGCACTCGGCACTTTTCTATGCTTTATCCTATCTGATTTTCTGGCAATCAGATGAGAAATGCATTATCTAATTTACAGACAGAGAAACTCAGGCTCGCAAGGTCAAAAATGACCAGTCCAAGGTCACAAAGTTCAACTGTGGCATCAATCATTTAAAGGGGGAGACAAGGGTCTAAAAAAATGGTGGAAACAGAACAAGCCCTTGAGAGATTTAATAAAGTGTGGGACACAGAAATGACTATTTGATCAGCAAAGATTCACCTAGCTCACAATAAAGTTTTGGGTTTTTAAATTTTTGATCTGGGATATCTGTCTCCAAGCCCAAGTCTCTCTGCACAGCAGTCCACATTGCATGCAGTGTTCTAAAAGAAAACAATGCAGAGCCAAGAAAGTGACAGCATCTTTTCACTCATCTTTCTACTTTACACACTGATCAGAAACACAAGGAAATATGCCAGAAAAGATAATCAATGGGAAGCAGGTGTATCAGTTACTGGATATACTCGAGTATAAACCAACCCAAATATCAGCCGAGGCATAAAAGTTACATTAAAAATGTGCTGAAAGGGCTGAGCCCCGGTGGTGTAGTGGTTGTGCGCGAGACTGCGGCCCACTGGGTTGGAGGTTCAATTCCAGCTCCCAGGAGCAAAGGCTGGGCCTCCTACTCCCACCACCTGAGGGCAGTGATGCCTAAAAAAATAATAATAATAAAAAATGTGCTGAAAAACTCAGCTTATACGGTATAAACAGTAGTTATCTTTAGTTTGGGTGTTTGGGGGTTGGTTGGTTTTTTGTTGTTGTGTTTTTTTGCATTTTCTTTTTGTTTGTTTGTTTGTTTGTTTTAGGGGAGGACATCACTGCCCTCAGGTGGTAGGAGTAGGAGGCCCAGCCTTTGCTCCATGGAACTGGAATTGAACCTCCATCCCAGTGGGCCACAGTCCCGAGCACAACCACTATGCCAGCGGGGCTCAGCCCTTTTTGTATTTTCTCAATGTCTTTATCCTGAATATATATCATCTACATAATAAGGAGCATTTAACTCCAATGTCAACAACAAAGTTAAATCACTGAGTTATCAATACTTAGCACCAGTTTCAAGTAGTGCTGTAGTGCTATTGGGTAAACACTAGACTGCTAACTGTAAGGTCAGCAGTTGCTTAGGGAGAGAGAGATGAGCCCATCTGCTCTGTCATGCTTTACTGACTCGGAAACGCTACGGAGGGGTTCCTAGGAGTCAGAATGAACTTGACGGCAGTGGGTTTTGATTGGTTTGTATGCAACCTTTGAACAAACCTAAACTGCCCATTCTCACTTCCGAGATGAAGATGTTGAAACATCTCCAGTGTTGTAGCCAATGTGTGGCCAAAACAGGCGGCCTCATACACAATTAGTAGGGATTTAAATCGGTGCAAGGTTCTTAGATCGCACCCTGACAAGATGCTATCATGTCAAATGTACTATAAAAAGATATATCCAAAGATATTTACAACCTACGATAAAGGGATCAGAGCAGTGGAATGCAAGGTAGTTATTAGAGAAAATAAGATACGTCTCTAGAAATTAATGTAGAACGCTATCCAAGACATGCTATCAAGTAATAAAATCAAGTTATACACAGTTTCAAATTTTTTGTGGAAATTTTCTTTTGTCTTTTATATCCATTTTTCCTTGAGCTTTTCGAAGCCCCTGGTATAACAGGCAGCATGTATAAAAGGACTCCAGGATATCTAATATATGAATGTGTCTTGATGAGGGGATACCCCCAAATACTGATGCCCACTTGTTGTTGTTGTTTTATGTGAGAGGGGATAGTGCATTTGTAGTCTGTCCCACCAGATCAGACTGTTAATCTTTCTAATTAGAAGTTCTCAGAAGATTGGGTAACAGTGTGCGACCAAAAGGTCTGCTTTGGGGCAGACAGGGGACTGATTTTGCCACAAATATACACCTGCTCACGCAACCATCTCAGTATGTCAGTTTGGAGCAAAAAACAGCATGCCTCTCTTGCCCCCATACCTTACCTGTTCTGTGCAACTTCTGTTTATCTCCATGAATGAACAGGGACATGAAAAGGACAGCAATTTGAAGAAGGAAAAAAACCCCAAAGGAGGTACTGTCAGCCATCCCAACAGATATATTTGAAAAATGTTTCCAAGAGTGGAATTGCAGATTTGACAAATGTATTAGGTATAATGGAGAGTACTTTGAAGGTGATAAAGTTGTTTTGTTAAAAAAAAATTAAATATGTAACTTTGGGGGAAAAGATGTTCGGGGGAAACCCCCTCATATACACCCACACAACACACACATTCTCTCTCTCTCTCTCTCTCTCTCTCTCATATGCGTTCAGTGGAATCAGTATATGTCTGTGTTGTTGAGTATCAGCTATTTACAGAACATGTCTGTACTCATCTATGTGCAGGGGGCTTCAAAAACCATGAAATAATTTCATTTTCTCTTACTTCCATTTTTCCACAAGCTTTTCGAAGTCCCCTTACAAGAGAAGCCATTAATGTTCATTATATCTGAAAAATAGGGTCTGAAGCTAGGGAGAAAGGAAAATGGATTTTTAGTTTCATTTTTTACCACCTTCTGAAATGTTTAAAATTTAATTTATCATGAACATGTATCATAGCTATAAATTAAAAAGGGGTTTCTTTTTGCTTTTGTTTTTTAAGAGAGCCCAGCTCTCATGCAATGGCTTGAAAACACAGCAGCATATGTAACAGAACAGCAATGGCACACAGAACAAGGCTGCACCTGGAAGTTCCCAAGCCTCTGTGTGTCTGAGAAAGGCAGTCTGGAGATAGTGCCCTCCTGGCACATTCCGAGACAACGCCCAGAAATTACCTATTAGTATTATAATGGCTGGACCTTAAGATCAATAGTAAAAGTAAAAGCTTCCCATACTTTTGAAAACAACCAACATCCCTGGCAGTTCAAACTGCCCCCCCCCCACCTCCCACATCCCGATCCCAACCCTGTTCTCTCTCTTCAGATTGTCTCCTTCTGAAACGAACGGATTCACCCTGGCTGAAGAGTGTCCAAGATCTCATTCCCTCCCTTTGCAAATCTCTGTCTGAGTCCAACCAGTCAGAAGAGATGGGCTCTGGTCCAGCTGGTTGCACATCAGCCTTGTTTACCCTAGCAAAGCATTAATTAAAAATGCTTTGTTCATACCACATACCTCACGGAACAATTACAAGTACTCAAGAAGGAAAAGGAAAAAAGACAAGAGTTGTCATGGGGTTGATTCTGACTCACAGCCACCCCCTCCGCGGCATGGTGGGGTGGAACAGAACGGCCAAGCTGGCAACTGAAAAGTTCCTTAAAGTAGGGTATCACAAAGTTGGTATTATGTTGCCAACACTAAGATTCTGTGATGTGCAGGTTCATTTAAAAAAAAAAAAAAAGATAGATCCATATTGCTGAAAAATAGAGGTGCTCACCAGGTTACTCCACGCAAACTCTGACTACAATCTTCAACAACTAAATCTGCGCTCCAGACAAGTATCAGAAGTGGTCTCATAAAACCTCAACTCGGCCTCGTTAGTCCCGCTTGCCTCCGTCCGATCCCACTACTCGAGCTGCCATAGACCTTTATATTTTATTCATGGTAGTGTTCTCTTGACAGCCACCAAGTTTTCAAGTTCTGGGCAATGGAAAAGGAAGACAAGACGGATGTGTTCAGATGATGATGCTGGCAGAAAATTACCGTGGACTTTCAGAAGAGTGGGCGAGGTGGTTGTAGAATAAATACCCAAAGAATGCTCCTCAGAAGCCAGGATGCTGGGATGTAGGCCCACTTTTCGCTGGATGTGTGAGTAGGAAAGACCAGTTTCTAGACAAAGACATCGTGTTTGGTGAACAGAAAGCAGGGAGCTGGACTGACAAACCAGTGCCACCGTGAAGTCAAGCACATCAACCATCACAAAGATGTGCCAGACCGATCAACGGTTCCTGTGGTTTTCCATGAGGTCTCCATGAGGTCCAGTTGACTCCACAGCAACTAACATCAACAAATTCTTGAAATGCTGCATTCCCAGTCCTTCTCCCGTTCCCTGTCCCTCCCCTTCTCCCTCAGCCTTGCTGTTTGCTTCAAGATGGCAGTTCAAACACTGGGCCTAAAGCAGGCCTTCCCTGGGCATGCTCTGTCCTAACTCCTCTACTACCACTCAGAGGGATGTGCTCATCACTCTGTCTCCCACGTGGCACTTAGCACATCATATAGGCTAGCTTCTTTGCTTCCTGGGTGAGAGATGTCTCCAACACTACCACTAGGTCTTCCCTGTCTGCGTCCTCTGTCCTAGAACAGGGCAGCACCACAAGGACAGTCCGGGATAGGACAGGAGCTAAGGAAGAGTGGTAGAGGGCACAGTGCTCAGGACATTTTCACATTTCACCTCCCCTGTGAAGCAGACAGGATCTGGAGTTGTTTGAGTTTGGAGCATCATTTCAAAGACCTGCCCAACCAAGGTCACAGCTGGTAAAGGGCAAAGCCAACACCTATTCCTGTAATTTCAGATTCATGACTCCCTGGTACCCCTGGAGACTCAGTGATGCCCACAGGTGTGGACTCGGAAGGATTTTTCTGGTGGACAGCAATTTATCTAGGAGAGGAAAGGAGAAGATCTGCTTTCCTGGAAAGGTGAGGTGGAAGGGAAGGTTGTGGTGATCTATATCTTGCCCTCTTTAGTTGCAAATTAATAGGTAAGATTCTTTCCTTCCTTTGAATGAAACATAGCTACCTTCAGGATAACAGGTTATGAAACTTCTTATCATTAAGTCACAGTGTGAAACACTATGCTAATTGAAACAGCAAGTGAAATTTTAGGTAGGTCAGATGCAATTACCCAAATTGGAAAGTGAAGTGATACCAGTGTTCACACCTTTTGGACCACATGCTGCAGACTTGAATCTGACACACACACACACACACACACACACACACACACACACACACACACCTCTAAGCCAGTCATGCGCACACCTTTCTACAGCATCTATTTCCAAATTGCCTAAATATGCTGACTCACTAGGGAGGAGAGAGAGAGAGGAAGGTGGCAGAAATGGGTACAGATGCAGAAGAGAGAGACAAGGGGGTCAGGGAGAAGGCAGGTAGAAGGAAAAAGAAGAGAAAGTAAAAAAGAGTGAAGAAGGAAGGGGATTGGGGTGAGGAAAGGAGGGAGAGCGAGAAGGAAGGGCATGGTGGAGGAAGCTTCTGCTAAGCTTTTAATGGCCGGGGCTTGTACAAAGCAGGCCTTGAAAATTCCTAGGGTCAGAGTTTGTTGTTTTTCAGGTGCTTATTTGTTTCTATGTGGTGAGGAGCTTGACTGCTGGTGCAGAATTTGGAGGTTCAAATCCAGCAACAGCTCTGTAGGAGAAAGATGCGGGCACCTGTTGCTTCTGTAGAGGGCTATGACCTTGGAAAGTATGAAACCATTCTCCTCAGTGCTAGAGTCACAGTAAATCGGAATTGACTCAGTGACAATGGCTCTGACTTTTCTTGTTTTCCTTTGTTGTGTGTCTGTTTCCATAGACAGAGAATGTCTCTTTCAATAATCATCATTCAAGTTTCTCTGGTGTTTGAGCTTTCTTGTTGTGACTCTATCGCTAAGCAGAGAACCCAAGTCCAAGGCTCACCCAGTGAGAACAGGCAGAAGGCAAACCAGTCATCCTACATCATCCTGGACTCTGGCCTCCAGTGGAGACTCGGCTCAATGCCACAGAGCTGTAGTTCTAGTATTTCCACCCTTTCCCTTCCCCTCCTCCATGCAAACAGACGGACTGCTTCCTTCTGCCTTCCACCACTTCCCCAGCACTCCAGTGGCGATCTACTCAGCCTCCTGAGCAGCCTCCCCCTAAGTTAAAAGACTGGAGAAGATTTGTGCCAACCTGACGGCAAACAGGGCCCTTTCCGAATATATACAATATATACATATATATTTATCCCATATTTAATGGTGTGCTTGGCGATGGAAAACAAATTGTTCACATTTCTCACTTCTTGTCAAGACCATACCTACTACTTCATATCTGCCTGCCTTGGTGGCACAATGGATTACAACTTAGACTACTCACTCCAAGATTAGCAATTCAAATCCACCAATTGCTCCATGGCAGAAAGATAAGGCTTTATGCTCCTGTAAAGATTTACAACCTCAGAAACCCAAGGGAGCAGTTCTAGTGTGTCCTATGATGGGATATCTGTGAGTTGGTCAACTGGAAGTAATGAGTTTGGTCCTCCTGAAATCTCTGTATACCTCACACCCACATCGGCTGACTGATAGAATCAGCCTTTCATAGCATTGCTTCTGAGAACAGCCTCATTCACCCCCACTGGCTCCTCTCTGACCTAGGCCTTCACTACTTCTCAGAAAGTACAGAAACATACCAGGAGAGAGGTGAGGTTTCCAGCTCATGTAAAGATTTGCAGTCTCAGAAACCCACAGGGGCAATTCTACTCTGTCCTCTGGGGTCACTACAATTCAGAATCAACTTGATGGCAGGGAGTCTAGTTTGGGACCTACCTACCAGTTGCCATTAAGTTGATTCTAATTCATGATTGTCAAAGTAGAACTATGCTACTGGATTTTCAAAGTCTGATTTTTTTCAGAAGTAGATTATCAAGCCTTTCTTCCACGGGGCCCCAACGTTACATTGTACAGCTGGCCGTGTGCACCATCTGTACCATGCTGGGGCTCCCATCAACTACTCATTTTGTTAGGTCCTGCAGCAGAGTCCATTTTGAATCATGCACTGCCCCTTAACTGTTCTCAATTGACCCCAGGCTCATGCTATCTCACTCAATAGTACAAGCCCCCATGCCCATTAAAGTCAACATTCCCAGGTCTCGGGAATGCAAGTTTACAAATAACCTTTCATATAACTGGATGTAGTGATACAGCACTTAGGGCCCACAGTTGGAAACCATCCTCCAGACAACTGCAAATCAACCTCAGAATTCACGCCATGTGTCATCCTGGAGGCAGCAATGTGACTTTGGTGGCCCCTAGGCACTTTTAAGGGGCCCTGATGGTATAGTGGTTGCACATCATGCTGTGATTCAAAGATCAGCTAATGTAAATCACCAGGCTCTCTGGGGAGAAAAAACGGGGTTCTCTACTCCCACAAAGAGTTAGCATCTAGGAAAGTCACAGGGGCAGTTCTACCCTGCTGTATAGGGTCATTACAGGTCAGCATTTACTCCGTGGCAGTGAGTAAGGGACTTTTACCTTCCTAGACCTCTTCTTCCATTACCAACAATAAAAAACTCAACATGTTTTAAGACTGAGTTGGTATGAAGTACTAATTCATTATTATTCTACTCAGGCTTTCCTTCTAACTTTTAAAGACATTAAAATTAACACCTTTTTGTGTATCCTAAAAGTACTAGTTGGAGCCTTGGTGTTGCAGTGGTTACGTGTCAGGCTATGAATCAGAAGGTCAGCAGTTTGAACCCACTGGTTGCTCCACAGGTAAAAATAAGGAGGCTTTCTGCTCCCCAGGGTTGATGAACTGATAAAGACAAGTAGAATAAGGGTTCCAAGAGGTGAGTGGGAGTTACTGTGGGGGTGGGATGGTAAAGGGAGTTGACATCAAGGCGCTCAAGAAGGAAGAGAATATTTTGAAACTGATTGCAGTAGAAATTGTCTGCATAATATGATTGAACTATGGAATGATACAGCATCTGTATTAACTCCCAGTACAGTGGTTTGGAGGGATAGAAAATGAAGCAATATGGAAATGTCCAAAATAATAGTTTTATTGTTAGATATTATTATTTTTCATTAATACTTTAAAAAAGCATTCTTATAATCTGGTTTGTGTACCATTTTTATTGTTCTCATTTAAGTATTAACTGTATGAGATAATAAACTACCTTTCAGTAAAAGAAAATTGATGGGACTAAGAAATATGTGTGCAATAAGAAATAAAATGGAAATATAATTCAAAACATTTAGTTTCAACGTCGGGAACCCACAAGGGCAGTCAGACCCTGTCCAACAGGGTCACTGTGAGTCAGCATTGACTTGATAGCAGTGAGCATGAAGTTGGGGAAAGACACCAGATGGGGATAGAAATGGTTCCATGGAAGCGTCCTCTCCTTCCATACAGGAGACCTGAGCTCAGTTCCCTGCCTGCAGCCCATGCACAGTCACCACCCCGCTCTCAGTGGGGGCTTGTGTGCCGCTCTGATGCTGAATGGGCTCCAGCAGAGGTTCCAGGCTAAAGTGAACTAGAAAAACAAAGTCTGGTGATCTCCTGCTGCAAATCCACCAGTGAAAACCCTAGAGGTGACAATGATGTAATCCACAAGCCACCGTTGACCCTACTGCACTCATTTTTGATTGCATCGGCCTTACCCCATGTCCCAATCTTCAGTGGTTTCCTCTTCTGAGAGAATAAAGTTCATCACCACAGCTGGGCATGTAAGGCACACCTCTGTTGGGTTCAGTCTTTCTCTCCAGCGCCAGCAATTCCCACTTGGATTGCAGCTTTCACATCTCTAGATGGTTCTGTCAAAATACCTTACGCCTGTGCCCCCAAACTAGTCTCCTCCCAATGCCTACTGATTCTGGCTTAGATACCTTCTTCCATCATCCTTGAAATTAAAAGGATGACTCCTTCTATATCTACATTGTACTTTATACATCTATTAATATACCATTTATGCAGCCTGCCTTTGAGCAATATCCCCACTTCTAATGTGCCATTCTTTCACAGAATAGCATTTCCAAAGCCAGGAAGCAACTTATCACCTGTGCCAAACCAACTTGCCAGTCACCAAGCAGAGCGCAATGCCACAGGGTGCCAAGAGGAGAAAAGGCACACTCACAGCGGCATGCAAGACATTAGGTTGCCTGACTGTTGCTCTCTGCGGCATTATTGACATTGCCACTGTAGCATGCAGTTGAATTTTAATGCGGAACTTCTATTCCTAAAACCTTTTAAATTACACTCTGCTGCATTATTGAAATCAAAGCATATCTTTGACTTCTACAGTAGTCTGTGACCATCCAGGCAACGCAATTCAAGGCAGTAGAAATCGCCAGCTCCTTTGTCATGTGCCACGGAATTTCCTAATTCTTTGGACCGTGAAGGACCTCTTCCTCACTCTCAGGTGCATTGTCAAGAAGCTCCCACTTTAAGATCAAGAGAGGATGTTAATTGTGCAGTAACTGCAATTTAGGGGGCTGGAGAGCTATAAGATTTATTGGCAAGGAAAATGCCCATCTAAATCCAGGATTCTTGAAGCCACCTCAGAATGAGAGATGATTTCTAGATGGCAGGTACTGGTAAGAAAAGCACAAGCACACAGTGGGGCTGGGCCTCCTACTCCCACCACCGGAGAGCAGTGATGCCAAAAAAAAAAAAAAGAAAGAAAAGCACAAGCACCTATACAGCCTACATCCAATTCAGGTGGTCAAGGGTAATGCAGAGAATTTTCTAAAATAATACATGAAAATGGCTAGGATTCAATCTTTGTAATACTGGGGAAGGGACAGAGATGCATAGATGAAAGCTGTCTATTGTTGGTTTTTAAAAGTGTGGGTGTGGGTAGATAAGTATACAAATATATATATTTAGAATTTCCTTTTTCTACAAAATTTAAAAAGGTATCTTGATGGTGACTCACAATAGATAGCATTTTGGGGTGGGAAAAATGCAATCTCTGGTAAGCTAATTACTTCTTCACATTTCTACATTAGCTAGAAAACTCTTGGGGGTCTGGGACTATGTATTGATCATTTTTCTCTCCCTGTTAGGGGCCTTTCCTGCACATGACAAATGCTCCTTTCTGAACTAGCCAGACTTCCTGCCAACATTCCTTAGAAGCATGGCCTCATTTCTGTTAAAATCTAACTCCATGCTTATTTTTAGGTTTCGATGGGCATGTTTCATTATAAATGCCCTTTTTAAAAATTCAAAACCCATTCGTGCTTTCAGTTATTCAACAAGTATTTATCAGGCTCCTAAAAATGCCAAGAATTAACGAGATTACAAAGGTGAAATAACACACAGCCTTGTTCTGAACTTTACTTACAGTCTAGTGGGAGAGAAAGGCCAGACAACGGATCACAGCTCAATGTGATGAGTCCTATTACAGGGAAGTATAGGCTTCTGTAGGAGCTGTGAGGATGTAAGAAACATCTAAGTCATGTCCTAAAAAGTAAGTAAGTGGTTACCTGGGGAAGTGGACATCCAGATGTCTAAGGGAGAAGGGTAGAGATAATTCAGTGGTAGACTTCTCACCTTTCAGTGGTAGACTTCTCACCTTTAATGTAGGAGGCCCAAGCTAATTCTCCTGAAGTCAGTGGAGGTTAGGAGCTTGCATCCTGGAAATAGTTCAGTAGAGCTTCCAGATTAAAGCATATTTAGGAAGAAAGACCTGGAGAAAAGCCTCTAAAAGTCAGCCAGTGTAAACTCTATGGATCCAATGGTCAGCTCCTATGGTGTGTGGGGCCACCAGGAGTCAAGGGCCATTCTGATGGCAGCTAACAGCAAGAGCAAGATAACTCATGGGACAGGTTGGCCAAAGCTGAAGGAGCAGTATGTGCACAGTTTGAGGGCAGTGGGAAGATGACTCATGAGGAATAAAATGGGCTGGCTGACAGGTGGCTGATAACCAGTTAGCAACAACCTTGACTTTATACCTAGAGCAGCAGACTTTCTTTCCCATTGGCAAGATATTGTTCCACAAATTTATATAACTGCTTCAATTACAAGGGTCAAATCAGCGTTTATTCGATACTGGTTTTGCTATTTCCTTCCCAGCATTTGAAAAAATTATGTTGCATTAAAGTTCAGAGAATCATTTCTTGTTTCATGATATATAGTAAAGAGCAAATCTATTTCAGTTCCTTTGGACAGGGTTCTTCCTGCTTGTCTCAGAAAAAGACGCAATGGAAAACTCACCACTAAATTATTCACTTGCAATCTTAAACAGACATTTTCTACAACATTTTAGTCAACAGAGAATGAGTAGAGTGGGTCTGTGTCACTGGATAATTTGCTTAACATTTGTGAGCTTCCATTTACTCAACTGAAGAGAATATGAGTGTATACAAATCAAAACCAAACTTACTGCCAATGAGTTAATGCTGACTCATAGTCAACCCTGTGGTTTTGAAGACTGCAACTGTTCCAGGAGTAGAAAACCCAGTATTTCTCTCATGAAGCTGCTAATGCTTTTGAACAGTCAACCATGCAGACAGCCGCGCAACTCGTAACCACCACACCACCAGGGCTCCTCAGAAGTGTATCCACCTATATGGAGGCTCTACCGAGAAACAGTATCTTCACACTTTTATATTTCTGTTCAATAAAGCCTTCATCATTTTAAAACAACACTTTTGTTTTATCCTTGTATACATATAAATATATACATAAGTATATATATGAACTTTTTCCTTGGGTAAATGCCATTCTTTTGATTTCAAATGGTTGATGATACTCAGGGGCACATATGTAGCTGGTGTTACTATTCTCCCTTATGATCTTGTCTATTGTTTTGTTGTAAAAACAAACAAACAAACAACTGTGTCATGGAGGTCTGCTGATTTCCAGATCCGAAGGCTGACTGAGGGTCATTTCTCAGGGCTCTACCAGTCTATCTAATCAGTCAGTTTGGATAAGAAGAACATGGCATCAGGATTGGAGGAAAACTATAGCACTCTGTGATGTGCAAATTACACAATCTTGCTGGCAGAAAGTGAAGAGGAATTCAGGCATTTGATGATGCAGATTTTAAAAAAATATATAGCCTTCAGAATGGATTACACCTCAATGCAAAGAAAACAAAAACCCTTATAATGAGTCAATAAATACTACCATGATAAATGGGTAAAAGATTGAAGTTGTCAAGGATTTCCTTGTACTTTGATCCACAATCAACACACATGGAAGCATCACTCAGGAAATCCAACAACATCTGGGCAAATCTGCTGTCCAGTCCATTTAAGGTGTTAAAAAAATGTCATTTTTGAAGACTAGGGTGTGCCTGACTCAAGTCATGGCATTTTCAATTGCCTTATACGCGTGTCAAAGTTGGACAATGAATAAGCAAGTCCAAAAAAAAAGCATTGCTCTTTTTATTATAATGAGAGTGAAGAATACTTAATGTGTCATGTATTTCCAAAGAATCAACCAATCTGTCTTAGAGGAGATTCAGCCAAAGTGTTCCTTAGAAGCCAGGATAACAAGTCTTCCTTTTGTGTCCTTTAGAAGGAAGGACCTGTCCCTGGAGAAGGACATCATGCCTAGTAAAGGAAGGGGAGGAGCATCGAAAAAGAAAAGCCCTCAGTGAGATTAGTTGACACAGGTAGCTGTAACAATGCCACAAACATAACAACTATGAAAATGGACAGGACCAGACAGTGTTTGTTTTGTTGTTCCAGGAGTCAGAGACGACTCAAGAGTACCTAGCAACAAGTCACATAAAAGCATACAGACGATATATGCTTACACATATGTGCACATATATGTGCATCGTTCCAAACACTTTCCAGTAGTGATCTCTGAGGCAAGAGCCTACAGGATCAAGGTGAGAGGAAGATACATTTTCCAAAATGTCATGTTATTTCTTTCTATATTTTATTTTTAATGATTGATGAAAAATCCATTACACAGAATAAATGGTCCTCACAGATGATTAGATGTGTAATGAGTGAAGAGCCTGAATTTGTCAAACCTACAAAAGGTGAGAACAGGACTCTCAGTGGCATCAACTCAATTTCAACAATTAGCAACCCTGTGGGACAGGGTAGAATGTGGCTCACTCTGGGTTTGTGAGACTGTAATTGTTTACAGGAGTTGAAAGTTTCATCTTTCTCTCGAAAAGTGATGGGTGGTTCTAAACTGCTGACCTCTTTGCAGTACACTCAGCCCTGTGGAAAGGTTACTGGAAGGCCAACTTTGTCTAAGTAAACCAGGATCTCTACACAAAAGATCTCTACAAAAGTACTGTCTCAGGAGATGGTGAGAGCCACATCACCGGTGTACATCACAGGTTACAGGATCATCTTGAACTATAGTTTAAGAAATTCCACTTCCAAGTCTCTAGGTAGTGGACACTTGGCAATGAGATGGACATTTCTTGCTGTGATGTCCAGTGGCAAGCCCATCCTTAAATGGTTATCCAGAAACACTCAAATTATGGTTTTGTCAGTTGCTGTTGAAGCAATTTCAATTCAAAGGCACAGATTAAGTAAGTAAATAAGATAAATCAACTCTGTCTTCAATGCTTAAGACCCTTCAATAGACAGCTCATCCTAATTAAGAATATACCAGTCACCGGTGAGTCAGCTCTGATGCATGGCAACCCTATGTGTTACCAAACAGAACTGCTACTCTTCACAAGGGTTTCAGAGCTGTGATCCTTTAGAAGCACTAGACCTTACATGGGAATGAACTAATATTTCCGTTAGTTGTTACTGTAGCCATTCATTCTACCTAAGGACTCCTAAGTAAGGATTACATTCATATTCCAGTGATATATGGTGTAAAAGTGAATATTTCACAATTTTAAATCTTGGTTCAAAATTTGGAAGCTATGCTTAAACTCTACTCAGAATAATATTAAAGGCAGTTTTTTGTTTCAATCAGATTCGCATTAAACATGTAAGCATTTTAGCATTCTTTGGGTCCAAATATTTCAAAACTCCATTCAAACCTCGTTCAGGTTGGCCTATTCTTTTATTGCTTCGCTTTATGAATCTAGCAAATTTAGTTTAATATCAGAACACTTCATTGGCTTAAGGTGAAGAATGCCACTTTGTGGACCTACTTTCCCTGGAAAGTAGAGCACACAGAAGAGAAATATGGTTTGGGCTGAGCCCCGGTGACAGCTACAGGGCTGGTGGTTCAAATCCAGCAGCAGCTCTCCAGGAGCAAGGCTGGGCTTCCTACTCCCACCAGGGGGCAGGGATGTTCATTAAAAAAGACATACTTATGATGCCCACCAAAAATTTTTTAAAAATTAAAAAGACATACTCTTGAGAATTGAATGTTACTCCTTTAAAAAATAAAGAAATATGGTTTTCCTGAAATAATGAATTGTGGTAGCTTGAGTGCTTTTGGGGATCTTCCAGGATGACCTCTGAATGACCATCTTTGCAGAGAATAATTTGAATGATGAGAAACGGAGCAGAGGCAGGCAGAGTTCTACAAGACACATCCTTTGACGGAATGGCACTGGAATCTTCCACTAGAGAGTGTGATCTTAGAAAATCATGACATTTCTATGAAGATCCACCACTCTCATCTAAAGACAGAGGGAGGAGGTCAAAGCAGAAAAACAGTTTTGATTCCACGATCATCCTCCATGATGCCGCCGGCACAGTATGATGGTTTGGGGAGAGACTTGGACATTAGAGTCAGAAGACCAGAAACTGGCTGTTATTTACTAATTGTTTGACTTTGGGGAAATCTCCTACCTTCTGAAAGAAACAATGTCTTTGGACAAGTATCAAAGTGAAGGAGGAGTGCAAATGTATTCTCTTGGTATTTTAAGCATCAGAGCACAACTCTATATAAAACCAACTATGACAATTCTTTTATAAATGGAGCTTAAAGAAGCTACCAGATTTTTCACCCAGTAACAATAGTGCAGAAGTTTGAGCCCAAGTCCCCAGTCTCAGGTCCATGCTGTTTACCTATTTTGAGTTGATTTGGAAAATAAGATAAATGTCTAAATATTTCATGTAGTATAGATTGCTATATAGGTATGTCATTGTTAAGATGAAGGTGTAAATTCACTAGACAGACCTGAATATATATATTTCCCTCATAAGTGTTTTTGTTAGAGAAAAAGCCTCCATAAACCACCAGTTCTATATGACATGTCAGAATATAATCATTGGGATAATCTGACAGATTACTGCTGTTTTAGAAATGATCCATGATTTTAATTAAAAATCCTAAAATGGGCTGAGCCCTGGTGGCGTAGTGGTTGTGCGCAGGACTGCGGCCCACTGGGATGGAAGTTTAATTCCAGCAGTGGGGCTGGGCCTCCTACTCTCACCACCGGAGAGCAGTGATGCCCCCCCCCCAAAAAAAATACTAAAATGATGAATATATTTACACTGCACAAAGCCATACTTAGAGGATCTTAGAAGAAAAACTACAATTAGACAAGACAGATATAATTGGACTAATTTTTAAAAATCCCACCCTCAGGGCCCAACTCATCACCCAAACAAATTTAATAGTACCTTCCAAACTTCATTCTCAATTGTAAAGATGCACCACCACAGCCAAAGATCCACTGTGCTATGGCACCAAGCCCCACCATGCCCAGAAAGAGGAACTGATGGTGGTCAGGGAATCCCTGCAATCTTCCTGTAGTGCTAGTTTCATCCCAGGAACCAATTCCTGGCAACAACACCTTAGATAATAACAGTATCCTATATGAAAATGCTTTCCCATTACAAAGTCCTTAATCAAGGCAATGCATTCTTCTGCGTAACACATACTGAAGGAACAAACAAGTAAAAAGATTGGTTTGGTGACATAAACAACCTTGAAAAACACAAGTTTTTCAGACTGCTTTGTGTTGGGGTCCTTGAGTCATGAAAGCAGTTAAGCTCTGGGAGCTAACTGAAAGGCTGGAAGTCTACACCCAAAGGCACCTTGGAAGAACAGCCTGGGAATCTCCTTCTGAAAAACCAGTCATTATTGGCATCAACCCAGTGGCAACTGATTAGGGTTTTTGTCCGTTTGGTCTGGTGTTAGTTATGCCCCTCCTGACGGTGACCACCCAAGAACTTACATTTGTCTCATTTACCACTGTGTTATCATAGGGCCCTGCTATAGAGCAGGACTGAGGAAGTACATGCTGCGTTTAGTCTAGGATAGCACGTTGTTGTTCTTAGAAAAAAAATTCCAACTTTTAAAATGCAATCCCAAAGAAGAATGCAGGTGCATTCAGCTTTCTTCTGTTCCCCTGAAACGCGGCTCTATTTCACTCATTTTGAAGGTGTTCATTTTCATTTCAATTATTTGCTCACATGCTCACCATGTTTGCAAACCAATTAGTGTGCCATCATTCAGAATACATGGATCTAGTAGAAGACCACATGCATTCAAAGGGTAGCTTGTATTTGGTGTTCCACAGCTTTGGAAGGCGTCAATCAAATAACCACATACTTCAATACCAATGTCCTGAAACCATCGGTCCCTTGGGAGCAATCATTGCTTAATTTCAAATGGTCACAAGGGACAGTCCCACCAATACCTGACTCAACTTCAGTAAAAGCCTATAAGGGTAAAGTTCTTTTTCAGCCCAGAATATTCGCACATCGGTGAACAATATCACCGCTTATATGAGGAAAATAGAAACTGGTAGCCCAGGGAGGGCCACTACATGATGAAAAGAAACAAGCATTGCTTTGCAAAGTAAATTCAGGTGGGTCCCACTGCTCTTTGCCCAGAAGGCTGAACGTGAATATTTCCACTTCACTATAAATTATCTCCACCCTGGTTCCTTAAATAAGATAGGGACACCGCTATCACCATGTTCCTGGTCCAACAAATGGTAAATGGCTGTTTTGCTATGGAAATTGCTAAACGAGAATTTCCAAGAAAGATGATCCAACTGGCTAAAATTCTTCATAGAAGATGGTTGCAAGCCCAGACTCAAAGTTTTGAGGCATTTCCATTATCCCTACGTTCAAAGGGTTATAAAATACCCGCACACTCAAAGGTTAGGGATGACCGAAATCAAAGCTAAAGCAGAAACAATAAATGTCACTGTGCAAACCATAAACGCTGTGTAAAAGGATTCTAGATCTCAAGTAAAAACTGCTCCGAGACAGGTAGCCGCATTAACTGGGGCAGACGCAAGTGTTAAAACGAGGCAGGACTGCACAGCGTTGCAAATAAAAGCAGCAATACACGAGTCATAATTGGGAGAAATGCCGTCCGCGGACTGCAAAAACAATCAACGCGTTTGCTCCTTCACCTCCCCTCCCTCCACTAGCTGGGTCTTGAAAGCAGCTGCCGCTCCCCGCCCTCTTGGCGAGCCGCTCTTCGCGCCACCCCCTCCCTTGTCCTCTCCACTCCGCCCCTCCCTTCTCCCTCCCCCTCCCTGCCCCCAGCTGGCGTATTCAGCAGCCTAGAGCGAATTAGAGGTGCTCGCGCTAGTCACTGGGCCTCTGTACAGATCTAACGTTTCCTAGCTCCGTGGACCAAAGAAATTAGAGACCCGACACCCTGCTGGTATTGGGTGCCCTGCTCTTCGTCCCGGCCCGCTCCCAGCCAGGGCTGGGATGAGAGCCGTGGGCAGTCGGCCTGGCCCCACCAGGCAGGCCCCGCGCAACTCGCGGCCGCGCTCGCAGAGGGCAGCGCTACCTGAGCTGTCCATGGTGCTGGCGCGGTCCGGAGGATGCCGGGCGGGACTCCGCGCCGCCGCCGCCGCCGCTCCGGCGTGCACTCTCGGCTTGCCGCCACCCCCGCCGCTCCCCGCACTTAAGTCCCCATTACTGTCCACCAGCTGCAAGGATTCATAACCATCGTTGCTGGTCTTTTTCCGGTAGCTCCCGAGGAGGCTCATGGGCAAGCTCAGGGAGGGGAAAATAATCACCTGGGAGAGGAAGAGGAAGGTGGAAAGGAAGGAAGGAGAAATTTGAAAAGAGGCAAAGAAAGAAATCAAGTGCCCGACATGACGCAAAGAGGAGGGCAGAGAGAGAGAGAGAGAGCGGCCGCCCGAGGGGAGCTTTGCGGGGCGCGGGGGAAGCCGCCGCCCTGGGCAGAGCACGACTCGTGGCGCCGAGAGCCCAGGAAGGAGGGCGGCCGCGGTGGGCGGGTGCGCGCGTCCTCCGAGCCGCCGCTGAGCCGCCGGCGCTGCCGAGCAAGGAGCTCCGGGCCCCGGGCCAGCCACCCTCCGGTAGGGGAGTGCCCGGAAGCAATCCTATAGGTGTCGCCGCGTAGCCCGGTCGCGCAGCAGGGCAGCTCCAAGCGCCGCTGGCCCGCGGGGAGGGAAGAAAGGGAGGGGAGGTTGGCTGCGAGTGGGGACTGAAGGCGGAGAACAGAGCGGGGAGGGAAGGGAGGAGGCTACTACGACTGGGGGAGGGGGCGGTTTTTGCGCGCGTGTAGTAAAAAGAAAGGGCTGGATGTCTCTGACCCGGGAACTGCGGGTACCAGGGGTCACTTGGTAAGATCCAGACACGCCCAATTCGTATAACTTAGCCTATATTTGCTGAGAGCTTCTGCAAGTCAAAAGCTCCCCCGACGGCAACCGTCCAGCAGAGCAGGTTCTGTAACGGGGCAAGGAAATCATGTGTGACGGGTCATGTTCTACGCAAGTTAGATTATAAAGAAGCCGCAGCAGACTGCACTTTTCACACAGAATGGGGATGATCCCAAAGTTAGGAACCCAAGAGTGGGTTATTCTAACTCTGTACTGCAGTTAGGGCTCATTTCAACCCAGGGAAGACAATTCTCTACCCCGATTCTACAACCAACCACATTTGCTCTCGCTTCCCCGCCCCCTTCTTTTCCTTCCTCCACCCCCCCTTTTTTTTTTCCTTTCAGGGTTCCAGGGAAAGAAGATAGTCTCATTAGCAGAGGCGAATTCGTCACAGTTAATGAAGACTAAGCACCAACACCCCTCCCCCATTTTTTTTCAAAAGCTCCTTTCAAATGGTGTGTGCCTAGGTTTACATTCATAATTTGTATTCTCATGCTTAAAGAGAATCTCAACACTGTGTCAGGCCTCACAAAATCTATATATAACTACATTAAGTACTAAAATGCAATAATAAAAGTGTACACCTTATTTGAAATTGTAAGATTGTAGATTTATATTTTTAAGATCGTAGATTACAATCTCATTGTCTGACAGTTTGTCATATTGTGGTGGCTTGTGTGTTGCTGTGATGCTGGATGCTGTGTCACTGGTATTCATATGCCAGCAAGGTCACCCATAGTGAGCAGGTTTTGATGGAGCTTACAGACTAAGAACAGACAGAAGGACTTGGAGCTCCCCACTTCTGAAGAAGCCGCTGAAACCCTAGTGGATAGCTTCACCGCACGGAAAGCATACTGAGAGTAAACAAAGGAACAAGATATTGTCAGTGAGACTGCCCAGAGAGGGGTGCCTGAGGTCCGCGGGTTCCCAAACAGTGACTGAAAAGAAGTTGATTTAGTTGAGAGGGCTGGACCGTGGATCTGAGTTAGGTAAAGCCTATGAGTACAGAGCTTTCTGGATCTTCATTTACTGATGTGGCACTACTCACGATAAAGAAAAACAGCTTTCAAAATCCTCTAACGATCAGATCTTGAAATGTCCTTATGAAGTATGGATTTAGAAATGACAGGAGGCATTCATTGTTAGGAAGGATCTTGCTACATCCATCAATCATGAAGTCTTATGCTATCTATGAATGGATTTTATGTATCTGCCTTCAAGGAAATCCAATCAATACAATTATTCAAATTTATACACCACCCCCAAAAGCTAGTGAAAAATTCTGCCAGCAACCTCAGTCAGAAATTGATCAAACATGCAATCCAGAAGCACTGATAGTTATTGGTTCCCGGAATGCAAAATTTATAAACAAAGAAGAAGGAATGGTATTTGGAAAATATGGACTTGGTGATAGAAATGAAGCTGGAGGTATCATGATAGAATTTTGTAAAACCCATGACTTGTTCATAGAAAATGTCTTTTTTTCATCAATACAAAAGGTGACTGTACACATAAACTTCCCAGACAGAACATACAGAAATCCAATGGACTATACCTGTGGGAATACATGATAGAGAAACTCAATCAGCAGCTAAAACCACACGAGGAGCCAACTATAGAATAGACTATCAATTGCCCACATGTAAGCTCTGGATAAAACTGAAGAAAATGAAAAGTCCACGGGAGCCAAAATGCAACGCCGAGTCTGTCCCACTTGAACTTACAGAACAAAATTGACATGCATTGAACACTAATATATGGATGCTGGATGAACTGTGGAAGGACTTCAAGAACAGTTTCCATGAAGAAAGCAAAAGATCATTAAAAAGACATGAAAAAAAGAACAGATTGAAATGGATGTCACCAGAGACTCAAACTTGCTACTAATCATAGAATAGTTGAAGTAAATGGAAGAAAAGAATGAAGTCAAGGAACTGAATAGAAATCTTCAAAGGGCAGCTGGAGAAGACAAAGCCTAATATTATAAAGAAAGGTGACAAACACCTAGAATTAGAAAACCAAAAGGAGGGCTGAGCCCCAGTGGCGTAGTGGTTGTTCGTGGGACTGCGGCCCACTGGGTTGGAGGTTCTAATCCAGCAGCAAGGCTGGGCCTCCTACTCCCACCACCAGAGGGCAGTGATGCCCCCCCAAAAGAGTGAAAGAAAACCAAAAGGGGAGAGTAGACTCCGCATATCTGAAAGTGAAAGAACTCAAGAAAAAAAAATCAAGCCTGGAGCTGCAATTTTGAAGGCTTCCATAGGGAAAATAATGAATGATGCATGAAGCATCAAGAGAAGACAGAAATAGTACACATAGTTACTGTACCAGATAGAACTAGTCAACAACCTACCTTTCCTGAAGATAGCATACGAACAAGAACCAATGTGCTGAAGGAAAAAGTTCAAATTGCACTCACTACATTAGCCAAAAGCAAGGCTCCAGGAATTGAGGGAATACCCATTGCAATGTTTCAACAGATTGAAGAAGCACTGGAAGCCCTCACTCCTCTATGTCTGGTAATATAGAAGACACCTGCCTGGCCAATTGACTGGAAGAGATCTGTATCTGTGCCCATTCCAAAGCAAGTAACCCAACAGAACGCTCTAACTATAGAACAATATCATTGATATAGCTAACACAGGAAATTTTTGCTTAAGATTATCTAAAAAAATGGCTGCAGAAACACATTGACAGAGAACTGCCAGATGTTTAGGTGAGCTTCAGAAGCCAACACAGAACAAGAGCTATCATTGCTGATGTCAGATGGGTCTTGGCTCAAAGCAGACAATACCAGAAAGATGTTGTTACAGGTAAGCCTGTGGTGTCAACATGGCCAAAGACGATAGGAAGGTCTTTTGTGACGACATGGCCAATGAACACACGCGATCAATTGAAGGGTGGAGAAAGAAAAGGCTTGGCGAGCCCCGCCCTTGCACTCTTGCTTTCAGATCTTCAGACCAGCCAGCTGCATTATTCGTCCTGTGCCTCGACCTCCAAGCAACACTACCCATGGGACACCTAATTGTGGACTGTGGAGCTGTGAGTTGAGGTTCCTTCAAGTCCTACTTCGCCACGCTCCAGGGATATACATCTCTTGAGCTGGGGACTGTTGGACTCTGTCATCTGGCTGACTGTTGGTGACCTGCTCTGCTGTTTGCTGCCTGTGACCAGATAGCCTGGATTGCTCTACAGAGGACTACTCAGCGGCCCTCAAGACTTGAAGGACTGCTGGTCTTCTAGCTGTCTCACACAAGTGAGTTGCACCGAGAAATTTGCACTGTTTTATAGATAGTTAACTCTTTCTTATCTTATATATCCTTCTCTCTCTATAAATATATAAAGAGAATTACTAGTGTCCTGGTTTTATTTCTCCAAGAGAACCCTGCCTGGCACAGATGTTTACTTGTGCTTCACTGACTATGCAAGGTACTCACTCTGTGGATCATAATAAACTTTGGAAAATCTTGAGAAGAATGGGAATTTCAGTACACTTCACTGTGCTCATGAAGAACTTACACATGGACCAAGAGGCAATTTATGCAAACAGAACAAGGAAATCCTGGGGGGTACCTGAGCAGAGTCTTCATAGTTCCCACTAATAGAACACAATTAGTGCACCCAGTTGTGGTACCTGGGAAGTCACAGGGAATTTTTTCATAAAAAATTGAACGTTGCTTTTTGTGATGATCAATTTAAGAGAGCAGCGTGGGGCTGTGAAATTTTGTTTCCTGCTCAAGGAAAATGCTGCAGAGACTGTTGTGATGTTGAATGCATCTTACAAGGGCAGAGCTATGGGAAAAACTCCAAGTATATGAGTGGTTTTCTCATTTCAAAAAAGTTGAAATATTGATTGATGATGAGCCTCATTTCTGGACATCCGTCAACTTCCCAAACAAATGAAAATGTCGACTCATAGTGTATTTGGAGTTCATTCCACCAGGCCAGACTGTTAATCAATCTTTCTATTTAGAAGTTCTGAAAAGATAGCATAACTATGGGTGACCCAAAAAGGCCTGATTTGTGTCAGACAGGGGACTGGTTTTGCCACCACAACAATGTACCTGCTCATGCAGTCATCTCAGTATGTCAGTTTTGGGCCAAAAAACTGAATGCGTTGCTTGCCCCGTCCACTTTACTCACCTGACCTTGTGACTTCTTTTTGTTTCCGCGATCTGAGAATGAAGAGGGACATGAAAAACAGCAATTTGATGACATAGAAGGGATGAAGAAAAAAATGAGGGAGATACTGCCAGCCATTCAAACAGGTGATTTTGAAAAATGTTTCCAAAAATAGAATCACAGATTTGACAAATGTGGTAAGTATAATGGAGGGTATACTGAAGGTGATAAGGTTGTTTTGTTAAAAAAAATAATAAAAATTTAAATTAAATATATAGTTTTGAAAAAAAATCCAGGTTTGGGGGGGGGGGACCCCCTTTGACGGCATGGTTTAAAATCAGAGTTGTATCCACTCGCCATACTTGCTCAATCTAAATGCTGAGCAAATCATGGAAAATTGGATTATATAAAGAAGAATGTGATATCGGTTTGGAGGAAGGCTGACTGTGCAGATGACATAACCTTGCCTGCTTAAAAGTGAGGAGAAATTGAAGCACTTGCTGATGAAGATATGTCAAAGATGGCAGCCTTCAGTATGGATTACAACTTATTGTAAGGATGATCAAAACCCTCACAACTGGACCAGTAACATCATGATAAACGGAGAACAGTTAGAAGTTGTAAAGATCTTGTCTGACTTGGACCCACAAACTATTTTTATGGAAGCATTACACAAGAGATCAAAAGGTGTGTTGCATTAAGTAAATCTACTGCATAAGAATTCTTTAGAGTTTTGAAGTGTAAGAATGTTCCTCTGAGGACCACAGTGCACCTGATCCAAGCCATGATGTTTTCTATGACATCATATGCACGTGAAACTTGCACACTGAATAAGGACTGGTACAAAAAGAGATACATTTGAATTGTGCTGGAGGAAAACAATGAAATACTCTGGACTGCTAAAAGTTCGAACCAATTTGTATTAGAAGACGAAATCCAGTTTGCCCCTGAGAGACAAAAATGAAAAGCCTTCATTTTATATACTTTCGACATAAAAAGGACATCATGTTTGGTAAAGTGCGGAGGCAGTGAGAAAGAGAAAGGCCTTCAAGGAGATGGAATGACCCAGTGGCTACAGCACTGCACTCAGGCATAGGAACAATCGTGAGAATGACGCAGGATCTGCGGGGGTTCATTCTGTTGTGCACAAGGGTCCCTAGGGGTTACAGGGGACTCGATGGACCTAACACAACAACTTTATTCTCCAATGAGACAATGAAAAGTGAGAAGCCACCACTGCAACAATAGAGTAATAATTGAGTAATAATCAGAATGTGGATTGGGCAAGATATGAAACTAGGAAATTGCAAGTAGTCAACCAAGAAATGGAATGCTTACAAAAACGAAATAGAATGCAATAACCTCAGCATCCCCTGACATCCTTGCCACTGTCGTGAAGTTGATTCCCACTCATAGCGACTCAACTTTCTCCCACATTGGGGCTGGTAGGCTTGAACTACTGACCTAAGTGCAAGAGCCAAGAGTGGAGCACTTTCTCTAGACCTGAGATTCCTGTGGAGTGAACCTCCTGGATCCAGAGGATAAAAACACCATCTCCTGCTCATCATTTCAGTCCCAGGTACTACAACAACACGCATACTCAAAATGTATATAAAATTTGTCTCGATGCCATTGACATTGCCCATCTCTGCAGTAGTCTCTCCTTTCAAGACTTCCTCAAGTTTTTTTTAGTATTTTAGACTTCAGACTCAATCAGTGGTTCTCAACCTTTCTAATGTCATGACCTTTTAATATAGTTCTTCATGTTGTGGCGATCATCCAACCATAAAATTATATTTGTTTCTATTTCATAACTAATTTTTCTATGAATTGGGAGACCCCTGTGAAATTGGGCATTTGACCCTCAAAGGGGTCACGACCCACAGGTGGAGAACCACAGGTCTGGATCATTAAGGATCCTAAGATTTTCCTAGGAGTACTCTCTTAAAGGCCTATGAAAAACACATTAACTGGATAGAAAGAAATTTTCCTGTTCCAGAATCACTAAAGTGCAGATTCTTGTGAGAAGATGATGAATCAGGAGAGGCCAAGAATATAATCATCTACATTTCTCTTATCCTCATTGGAGAGACTTTAAGTTCAATGACCTCAGCACATCATCTAATGAAGGAGTTGCCTGATCAGAACCAGAAATCAGAACTAATGCTCACTTACAACAAAACCCAACAACTTGAAGAAAGTGGTTGCAATACAATTTTAACCACAACTTGTAAACTATCAATTTGCTGAATCTTTCAGCTTGGGTTATCTGACTGAAATGATAGTCTCTTAACTCTGGCCAATAAGTGTTTCCACTGATATTTACCATGATTCCCCCTACTCTTTTCTAACTCGGTGAATACCCAATGTTCATCATATGCCTTGACAAACGCTACATTTATATTCACTTTATTAGGAGAAGTTAAAAGACCATTTTTGAAGTTAAAATAAATATTTTCAAAAACAGTACTATCAGTTATTTTTGCTCAACTGTTTTCAGAGCTGGAGACATATTGCTGGAAGCAGATGAAGCATATGCCTTTGTATTTTTGGATAGCAATCTTCCAATTTCGCAAATTTCAAGACAAGGAATGAATGGGCTGTGTGAACAATTTTATTTTTTTTTATCTTTAAGCTTAAGTGAATATAAATATAATTACTCAGAATAGCTGTCAAACACAGGGAATCCAGACAGATAAACCCCTCAGGAACAATGAGAGTAGCTATACCAGGAGGGTAAGGGAAATATAGGAGATAAAGGGGGAACCAATCACAATGTTCTACATATAACCCTCTCCATAGGGGGTCGGACAACAGAAAAGTGGGTGAAGGGAGACATCAGATAGTATGAGACTTGACAAAATAATAATAATTTAGAAATTATCAATGGTTTTGCAGGAGGGAGGGAGGGAAAAATGAGGAGCTGATACCAAGGCCTCAAGTAGAAAGAAAATGTTTCGAGAATGATGATGGCAACAAAGGTACAAACATGCTTGAGACAATGGATGGATGTATGGATTGTGATAAGATTTGTACAAGCCCCCGATAAAATGATTTTAAAAAGAAAGAAAATTAATATTGCCAAAAAATGATAATTTTTTTAAAGATACATTAAAGACAGAGTAATACACTAATTTATTGTAGTCTAAAAACTACCTTGGGGATTAAATTGGAATATGTGTTAATTTTCAAAACCAAAATTTCCTTTTCCAGCCTAATGATAAAATTCAAAGTTTACTCATTGGTAAGTTTTACTTTTCTACTCTGTAATGTGAGTGAAATAAAAGTCCCATCGTGAAGCCTCAGCTATTGGTTCTTTTGAGTTGGTTCCCATCATGGTGGCTCCACTACACAATAGAACAAAACACTGCCCAGCCAGGTCATCCGCACAACTGTTGATAAGTTTGAGCTCAATGTTAAAGGAACTGTGTCAGTCCTCTCAGTGAATACCATCCTTGATCAGGTCCATGAACGTGTTGTGGAAATCCTCGATCATGAACTCAGTGAAGCCCTGGGCCACCAGCTGCTCTTTGGTCTTGGTGAAATGGCCTTGAGCCGCTGCAACTCCTTGCTGTCCTCCAGCAGCACCTCCAGGTGGGAGACTCCCAACGCCCTGTAGAAGCACTTCCGGTCGGGCTGGGTCTTCTGGCTGCAAAACCAGTAGTTGATTTGAACTACTGATATAGTAAATGACCCTTTCAGAGGGGTCGCCTGATTCATAACAGTGGAAAAATTACAGTTATGAAGTAGCAACGAAAATCTTTTTATGGCTGGAGAGTCACCACAAGATGGGGAACTGTATTATAGGGTCGGGGCAACAGGAAGGTTGAGAACCACTGTCCTACAACACAGAATGAAGCACTGCTGCATCCTGTGCCATCCTCATGGCTGTTGCTGGATTTGTGCCCATTGTGACAGCCACTGTGTCGATCCAGCTCCTTGAGGGCCTTCCTCTTTGTCGCTGCCTTTCTGCTTTGCCAAACATGATATCTATCCCCGGGGACTAGTCCAAAGGACATGTGACGAAGTCTCACCATCCTTGCTTTTGAGGAATATTCTGGCCACAGTCCTCCGAGGTAGATTTGTTTCTGAGAATGTAAATTTAAGAGAGCAAGCTCATCACGCTCCTAAGAAGAGGCGGGGGGTTTGAACTGCCGATTTTGCAGTTAGCAGCCCAACATTTAGGCCTATGAAGAGCTTATCTGGAACTAATAATAATAATTTGATTCAAGTTGAAGATCCAGAATCATATTGCCTAGAATTAAAACCTCGTCCCAATGCCTTATAACACTGGACAACTACTTCTCAGCCCCATTCTACTCCCCAAAGAAGAGGGCATCAGAATAGTATGATAATTAGATAGTGGTACAGAAAATATTACTTATTACCTAAAGGTACAGTAAATGCTTCACAGATAAACGTGTTTAATCAGAGCCTTGGTGGTCACCCATTGGGCTGCTAACTGTGAGGTCAACAATTCAAAACCTCCTTGAGAGAAAGATGGGGCTTTCCAGTCTCAGAAACTCACAAGGGGGGGTCCTACTGTGTCCTATGGGGTGCAAGGAGTTGGCATCAACTCAGTGTTAGCGAGTTAGGTTTGGGTTTATTTATCCTTACACTACTACTGCTGTACTTAGTAGCTAACATTAAGTCACTGTACCTCATGTACAAATTTTAAACACACAAGCTCCCACAATACCATGAGCTAATTCCTAAATATCAATAGTTGATGACCATAATAGCAGTATTTTTAGAGAAGACATTCAATAAAGAAATATTTGAGTTCATAATACATAGTAAAATAACCCCACTCTTTACAATGGAAATTCCAGAGCACTGTGCTCATGCACCTTGAACCTAGCCCAAGACTAGAACAAAGGGTTACCTGTGTGGTTTAAAATCAGGAAGTATGCACATCAAAGTTACCTGCTTTCAGTGTACTTATTCCATCCGTATGTTGAGCAGTAATTTCAGAATCTAAAATACATGAAGAAGACCATATCAAGACTAGAATAAAACTTACTCAATGTGGATCTGACATGTCCTCGCTTGCTCACAAAAAAAGAGGATTTGAAGCACTTACTAAGGAAGCTCAAAGACTTCAGTCCTCAGTACAGATTATAACTCAGTGTAAAAAGACATCAAAGTCCTCAGAACCGGACCAGCAGACAACAACATAAAATCATAGGAACAAAATAGAGAAGAGATTGAACTTATCAATGGTTTTCTTTTGCGTGAAGACAAAAGAAATGTTCATGAAGGCAGCATCAAGAAATGAATGATATGGGGAGGGGGGAGCGGGGAAGGAAGGGGAATATGAGGAGCTGATGCCAGGGGCTTAAGTGGAAAGAAAATGTTTTGAGCATGATGATGCCAACATCATCAGGGCTGAAGTGTACAAATGTGCTTGCATACAATGGATGCAAGTATGGATTGTGAGGGGAGTTCTATGAGCCCCTAATAAAGTGATTCTTTTTAAAAAAGAAAGAACGATGCATTGCACTGGGCATGTACAGGACCTCTCTAAAGTGTTAAATAACAAATAGGTCACTGTAAGAACTAAGGTGAGCCTGACCTGACCTGGTCTTTTCAAATGCCTCATAACCATGCGGAAGGTAAACAACAAAAACAGAAGAATGAAGAGCAATTGGTGCGTTTGAATCCTGTTGGCAAAGAATATTGAAAGCACCTATGAGTTGCCAGGACAGACAAATCTGTTGGTGGAAGAAGAGTCAGAAAACAAACTTACAAACAATGACAGCTTTAGCTCATATTCTAGGGGGTAGCCCCCCAAAACAAACCCCCCCAAGCTATGTATTTAAAATTTTTTATAAAACAACTCCATCACCAGCACAGTATTGTCCATTACACATAGTATACTTGTCAAATCTGTGGTTCTGTTCTTGTTCCACCTTTTTTTTTTTAGGGGGGGGGCATCACTGCTCTCCGGTGGTGGGAGTAGGAGGTCCAGCCCCACTGCTGGAATTGAACCTCCGTCCCAGTGGGCCGCAGTCCCGCACACAACCACTACGCCCCGGGGCTCAGCCCTGTAATTCTGTTCTTGAAAACATTCTTCAAACTCATTTATTCGGATGGTTGGCAACATCTCCCTTGTTTTCTTCTCTTCACCTCTTCTCCATCACCAAATCACTATCCTTTCACGTTCCTCTTCATTCTCAGAAATAAAAAGACATTGCACTAATGGAGGTCAGGTGAGAAAGGTGCGTAGGGCGAGAGAGGCGTGCTGGTTTTTTGCCAAAACTGGAGCACCGCGATGTGGCGGCAAAGCCACTCCCCTGTCGGCCACAAATCAGGTCTTTTTTTACTTAATAAATCACTTTATTAGGGGCTTGTTATCACACTTATCACAATCCATACATTGTGCCAAGCACCTTCATATACCTGCTGCCATGATTACTCTCAAAAGATTTGGAACCCTTGACATCAGCTCATCTTTTCCCCTCCCTCCCCTCATCTCCTCCCTCAGGAACCCTTGATAATTTATGAATTATTATTTTGTCATATCTTATATTATCCGATGTCTCCCTTTGCCCACTCCTCCACTGTCTATCCTCCAGATAGGAGGTTATGTGCAGATCCCTGCAACTGGCTCCCCCTTTCTACCCCACCTTTACTCTCTCCCCCCCCCCCCCATTAGCTCCACTCTCACTACTGGTCCTGAGAAGTTCATCTGTCCTGGATTCTCTGTATTTCCAATTCCCATATACCAGTGTACCTCTTCCAGTCTAGCTGGATTTGTAAGCATGATAGTTGGGGGACAGGGTGAGGGAGCATTTAAGAACCAGAGGAGGGGCCGAGCCCCCGTGGCATAGTGGTTGAGTGCGGGACTGCGGCTCATGGGCTGGCGGTTGAAATCCAGCAGTGGCTCTCCAGGAGCAAGGCTGGGTAAGTCCCACAACCACCAGAGGGCAGTGATGCCTCCAAAAAAAAAAAGAACTAGAGGGAAGTTGTATGTTTCATTGTTGCTGCACTGTACCCTGACTGGCTTGTCTCCTCCCCACAACCCTTCTGTAAGGGGATGTTCAATTGCCAACAAGTGGGTCCCCACTCTGCCCTCATTCACAGTGATGTTATTTTTGTTCCTTAATGCTTCATGCCTGCTCCCTTCTACCCCTTGTGACCACACAGGCTGGTGTGGTTCTTCCATGTGGGCTTTGCTGCCTCTGTGTTAGATGGCCGCTTGTTTACCTTCAAACCTTGAAGACCCCAGACACTTTATCTTTTGATAGCCAGGCACCATCAGCTTTCTCCACCACGTCTGCTTGTGCATCCATTTGTCTTCAGCAATCATATCAGGAGGGTGGGCATGCAATGGTATAATTTTTGCTCTTTGATGCCTGATACTTGATTCTTTCCAAACCTCATGATCCACAGGCTGATGTGCTTCTTCTATAGTGGACTTTGTTGCTCCTGAGCTAGATGGTCGCTTGTTTACCTTCAAGCCTTTAAGACCCCAGATGTTATTTTTTTTGGGGGGGGGGGAGGTTGTTTTATTTTTTATAGCCAGGCACCATCAGCTTTCTTCACCACTCTTACTCATGCCCCCCAACCTATCCTCAGTAGTCATATCGGGAAGGTGAACACACAGTGATATGGTTTTTCCTGTTTGATCCTTAGACCTGAACCCTTTGGCACCTCATGATCACACAGGCTGGTGTGCTTTTTCCATGTGGGTTTTGATGCTTCTCGGCTAAATGGCCATTTTGTTTATCTCCAAGTCTTTAAGACCCCAGACACTATATCTTTTGATAGTTAGGGCCCATCAGCTTTCTTCTCCTCATTTGCTTATGTACCCATTTGTCCTTAGTGATCGTATCGGACAGGTGAGCCTAATGGAATGCCAGTTTAATAAAACACAGTGTTCTTGCATTGAGGGAGTACTTGAGTGGAGGCCCAAGGCTCATCTGATACTTTAGTATTACACCTATAAATATTTACACACAGATTTATTTTCTCATCATAAATATGATTACATGTGAACATGCCTGTATTTAGACCTGTAATGCCCTTTACCTCCTAATTATTTCTTCTATTTCTTTTTACTTTCCTCTTGTCCCATTATCATGTTCAGCCTCCATTTGGGTTTCAGTATTTCCTCTCAGTTACATTATCCTTGCTCAAGCCCTACCAGGCCTCCAACATCCTCCTCACCACTGATTCAGGACCACTTGCTGTTCTCCCATCCCTGAGCCTGTCCATACCACCTCCTTGCCCACTCCTCCATGCCCCCTAGGAACAGTAGGCCCCATCATTCTCTCTTCCTGACAGTCCATCCAGGTATGCTCCCTTCTTGATTTGCTCCACTTGGCGGGGGCAGGGGCGGGGGAGGGAGTCATTGCTTCCCCACCATGTGACCCTTGAAATGTCCTCTGTAGCAGTCTGCTTCAGTAAGGAGATAGTTGACATGTCCTATTGTCAACTGTCCAGTCCCCTGTGACCCATTAGCTCCTCACAGAGACATTGCCCTCTGAGCACCGTGGGCCAGCATGGGGTACAGTCTGGCTCTCTTTTTCTTCCTCCTTCCAGGTTTGTCTCCCTGTAGGTGTGGCATGCTTACCCTTCCTCCCAACCTGCTCTTGGCCATGTTCACGTCCACGTTCACTTGAGGGGGTCAGTCTGGATCTCTCTAGAACTCTCTCTTTTCATGCAGCCTTCCATGTGGCCACGCTGTCCTCACAATAGGGTGCTTCATGGTAGGGTCTGCATGCCCACTCCAGACTGTGGAGATAACACCAGTACTCTTCCCCTGGGTGGGTTAGTGCCCTGCTCCCTCCGTTACTCTTTCACTTTCAAACCCCCTTTTTCTCCCGCCCCCCTCTGTCCTTATCCCTTACTGTGCTATACCCAACATGTACCTCCCTGGATTTGGTCCAACCTTCTCCCAAATCAGGTCTTTTTTGTTGCACACAGTTATGCTATCTTTTCAGAACCTCTAAAGAGAAAACTTGACTAATCATCTGACCTGGTAGAATAAACTTCAAATGCACTGTACACCTCAAATCAAAAAAGCAAATGAGCATTGCCTTGACCTTTGATTTTTGCTTGACAAGCTTTTGGGGGGTGAGGGGATGGTGGTGCCTTCCACTGGCTTGATTGATGTTTGCTTTCATGGTTGCAAGAATAGCATAATGATTCCTCATCAATAATGACCTTGGGGGGGTGGAGTCTGGGTGGGTTGCTTCGGAGCTGTTATTTCAAACATGCATGTTACTTATGTAAATATATTCATTCATAAAAATAGAGGCATATACATATACATTTATATGACAATACATTGAGGAAGTGGATGGGCTTTGGGTCTTTGCTCAAAGCCTCCCTCAATACAAGAACTTTGTTCTAATAATCTAGCATCCTGTGATTCTCACCTTCACGACACGAACACTAAAGACAAAATGAGTATATAAGCAAATGTGATGAAGAAAACTGATGGTGCCCGACTATCAAAAGATATCGCATCTGAGGTCTTAGAGACTTAAAGTTAAACAAGCATCCATCTAGCAGAGAAACAACAATCCCACATGGAAGAAATGCACCAACCTGTGCAATCATGAGGTGTCCACAGAATCAGGTAACAGGGACCAGAAGATCTCCCTCTCCCCCCCCAAAAAAAACACAACATATTGTTAAGAATGAGAGGTGTCCAAGCAGAGACCCAAAACCCACCTGTAGACAATTATACATCCCCTCACAGAAGGGTCACAAGGAAGGGACGAGTCAACTAGGGTGCAGTATAACACCAATGAAACACAATATTCCCCTGGTTCTTTGAGGCTTCCTCACTCCCCACTATCATGATCCCAGTCCTGCCTTTTAATTCTGGCTAGACTAGAGCATATACTCTGGTACAGATAAGAGCTCATGATACACAGAATCCAGGTCAGATAAATCCCTCAGTAACCGAAATGGGAGTAGGGATACCAGGAGGGGAAGGAGAGGAGAGAAGGAGAAGGAGAAGGAGGAGGAACTGATTACAATGGTTGATGCATAATTCTCCCCACCTCACAGGGGATAAACAACAGAGACATGAGTGAAGTGAGACAGCGGTCAGTGTAAGATATGAAAACAATAATAATCTAAAATTTATCAAGGGGACATGAGGTGGGAGAGGAAGGGGTAAAAAGAGGAGCTGACACCAAGACCTCAAATGGAAAGTAAATGTTTAGAAAATGATGATGGCAACATATGTGGGAATATGCTTGATACAATTGATGTGTAGAATGCTTTAAGAGCTTCAATAAAATTATTTTTTTAAAGTGCAAAATGTTTCCACTCCATACTCTTTTGTAGGAGGAGTGAACACTAGAATTCACTTGAAAGACAACTTAATGGGGGTGGGGGAGAATGTTCTGAAATTGATTGCAGCAATGATTGTACAATTCTTCTTGATATGACTGAAGTATTGAATTGTGTGATGTGTGGATTAATTGTCAATAAAACTATTAAAAATCATTTGGGGGGTTTATGTATTTATAACGTGTATGGGTACGTGTATTCACATGCATACTCAGTAATGAAATACATTTGATTCTCGATGTGAATCTCAGTTTTATGTTTGAGTGTTGATAAGTGGCAGAACCTTCTATTCTGAGAAGTACAAGAGTTCCACAATTATAAATGTCCTATACATCACGATACCTGAATTTACTTGGATAATAGTGGCAACAAAGAATTCAGGCTCAGCAGACAATGAAAGAAAGTAGTTTCATTTAGCTTAGTTTTCTCTGCTGCAGATGTATCGTGATCAGATTTCTAAAATGCTTTATCTAATAACATATAAATTATAGCATTGGAACTTTTCTTTGGCAATAAGCCTCAACTACATAATTCAGAATTATCTTCACATTGAAAAAGTTTATAGACAGTGATGGTGAAAAGCACTTAAACTGGGAGCCAATAACCTGCATCTGGGCCCAGTCATATTTTCCTTGTTCCCCAACTCTATTTTTTTTGGGGGGGTGCATCACTGCCCTCTGGTGGTGGGAGCAGGAGGTCCAGCCTTGCTGCTGGATTTGAACCTCCAACCCAGTGGGCCGCATAACCACTACACCACCGCGGCTCAGCCTCCTCCTCTCTTTTAAAGTCAGTTTGTTTGTTTGTTTGTTTGTTTGCTTTCTTTGTTAAATAAATTTTAAGCGGGTAGAGAAACTCCATTTTCCAGTCCCCAGCACATCTGACTGTATGACAGCTAACCTGCTCTCGCGGCCATCCTTGCCAACCTAAGCATTTGACATCTGTAGGGCAGTGGTGAAAAGTGGATATTAAACTCCACACACGTCTCTAGATCAGAGTCTTAAACAGCAGGACGGAAATCATCTCAACGCTATGTCCACCAGTCACTACTCTGACTCACTCCCCCATCCTGCCCCTGGGGATTCTCCTAGCAAGAAAATAAAGAGATTGATTTACTATAATTTTTGGACCATAAAAAAAGTAGGGAGGGACCTTATGGTCCAAAGGTGTGGTACCCCAGAACATTTTAGTATACTGGTACTATTTGGTTCAGAGTAGTTTTTTTGTTTTCCAGCCCTAAAAACTGGTGTATCTTATGGTCAGGTGCATTTATGGTCCGAAAAATATGGTATATAATGCTTCCTAGTTCTCAAATTTCCCAATGTTTCTCAACGCTTTAGTTGTCATTTCCCTCTTTCTCCTCCAAATGAAACCACAGTCATGTAAGTTTTGCAGTTTGAGAAGCTCCTAATAATGAAGGTTTTACTACAAAACTGCATGCATGAAAAGTAGCAGCTGTTGAAAGCAATATGCAAAAAGAAGGGAGGAGGTACGCTAAAAAAAAAAAAAAAAGAAAATGACTGATTTGCTACCAATGAAGAAAATCTGCATTATTTCTATAATGTTACCCAAGAATAAGCAATCCCCTTAAAATGAGGGTGTCTGTTCTTGAACCGCCCCCCCAGAAGGGATTCACATTTTCCAAACAGGACACATTTTTAAAGACAACTCAGTACCCTGAAACCCGTGGTTCTTTGGGGCTCTTGTGGTAAGAAAGAGAGCTGCCACTGATTACCCACCATTTGAAACGTACTGTACCTTCCTTAATGCTCACCATCCCATAGGCCTTTGCAAATGTGCCACTGCCTTCATTTAGAGCCCACATTGGAGAGGTGAAGCACGTGCTCAAAACCACAGAGCTATCAAAACTCAGACTACAACCTATCTTTCTGATCCCAAGTCCACCATTTGGGCATTCACCACACTGTAGAGAAAATTCTGATTATCAAAGTAAAAACTGGAGGGCTTAGGGTGGTGAGTTGGGGGGAGAAGGGATATCCTTCCTGGGGTGTCAAAATCCTTTTGAAGGATCTTACATTACTACACTACAGATCTCAAATTCTACTGTGTGTAAACGCCCATGGACAGCACAAGTTAGCATCACAGACCTGGAAGTGGTGGGAACTGTGGGAAAATGGAGTCTGTGTACCCCTCTCCAAAGCAGGAAACTTAAAAAAAGGAAAACCAAAATAGGGGGCAGACAATAAAACATGTATAGGAGACAGATACCGCCTGTTGATTTTTTAGTTTGAGGGCCTGGCTCCATCTATAGCCACACAATTTGAGGGAAGGGGAAATGACTAAGATGGTGCTGGTTATAAAACAAAACAAAAAAACAAAGCATATCTGACATTGTGTAGTGCCGATTATCAATGCACATCAGTTAGTAATTTCAGTAAATACACAGCAAATCATTGAGTATCTAAAAAGAGAAAAATGGTGTGGGTACCTGGTCAGCATTTCCTCCTTTACTTTGCACATGGCAGACTCTGCCCCGTGAAACTCAAAGCTTTTCAATTAATGTGGCTTCTAATGGGAAATGCGTGCAACCATTGGGCTCAGAGGACTTTCATGCTGTGTTCCAGAAAATTAAGACTTAGCTGATCTTAGACCTAATTTCACTAAAGCAAGCTACTAACTTTAAAAGAAGTTTGATCTCTACTATGGTTGTAGATGTATATATGTAATAATGGGTGTGAATGCAAATTAAAAAGACATCAAGGCACTATGGGGAAACTAGGCTTGGAAGGAGTGGGGATGGCAGGGTGGGGAGGGGATACAAATACGTTTGAGTCCTAGATCTGCCAGATGCAAGTTTTGGATACTCAAGCAATCACCCATGGCTGGATCTCCTTTCTCTTTTTTTCTTTTTTTTAACTTAATCATTTTATTGGGGGCTCATACATCGCTTTTCATCATACATAGTTCAATATGGATCCCCTTTCTAAAAAGTGGAGGAAACAGCCTGCCAAAGAAGAATCATAAGCAATGAAGTACACATAAGCATTTAATAAACACTAGAGCCCGTCTCCAAAACTGCATCTCATTCCATCTAAAACACAACAATTTGAAGTCACAACATTAAGCAACAAAAGTACTGCAAATAGAAAGAGTTTTATGCACATGGTTTTCATGTTGAGGCTCCTCAATATGCCTCCTGATTTCAGATGTGTTAAAATTCTTTTTCAAAGTCGTACAATTGAAGAAACAAATGTTATTGTTATTATTTGACTCTGTTAGATTGAAAATGTTTTTTAATTAATGATTCAGTATCTGCTAATTGAACAAACCTCCAGCCTATCTGTTAGCAGCCCAGGACATTAGCGATTTGCATAACCCAAGGATTCCCACGTCTCTTTAGGACGTACCTATTGCAGAAAGGAGCCCTCAAGGCATAGTGTGGGGTCGATTGGGCCACTAACCACGATGTCAGTAGTATGAATGCACCAGTCAGTCCATGGGAGAAAGGTGAGGCTTTCTGTTCCCATAACAGATGTCTCGCCCGTGTGCTGAGCAAATAACATGAGAAGAGGGACTGTATGAAGAACATAGCATCAGGGCTGAAAGAAGGCTTTTTAGCACCCTGGGATGTACAGATGACACCACCTTGCTTGCTGACAGCAAGAACGACTTGAATGAAGTGCTTGTTGAAGATCAAGGCATGAAGTCTTTCATATGGATTATAGCTCAACGTAAAGAAAACAAAAATCCTCACACTGGACAAACAGGTAAGAGCATAATAAATGGAACAAAGATGGGAGTGGTCAAGGATTTCTTGTTGCTTTTGTTGCTTAGATTCACAGTCGTTCCTCATGGAGGCAACAGTCAAGAAATGAAACAACATACTGCACTGGGCAAATCTGCTGCAGAAGACCTCTTCAAAGAGTTGAAGCGCAAGGATGATACTTTGAGGACTCAGGAGCACCTGACCCAAGCCTTGGTATTTTCTATGTCCTCATATGTATATGAAAGTTGGGCATTGAACAGAGAGGACCTTAGAGTCAGCCCCACCACAAGACACAACATGCCCTTACTTACCCACAGTGCTACAGAGGCAGCACCAGAAACACAGTGTGGGAACTGAGCCCGGTCTGACCCCTAACAGGGTATAACATGAAGGGAGTGCAACAGAGCAGCAAGGAGAGCAAGACTACAAAGTCCCTGAGGAATTCTGAAAATACTTTGAAGTGGGGTTGGGGTCAGTGTGGGGGGAGGGGGGGGCGGGCAGCACTTGGCACTGCATCAGAACTGATCAGAAAACATTCACAAGGGTGAGCAGACAGATCTGGAACTATTCATAGGCTCCTTCCCCACCCCCTTTTTTTCCCCATGTCTATCTATATAAGATAGACAGAATAAATAATCCCGAGAAGAAAACAATGGGGCTGATGGTTGGGGGTGGGGGGAGAGAGAAGGGAGAGAAGAAGGTGGGGGGAAAGGAGGGGAAAGCCTACAAAAGCAGAAACAAGGGAACAACAAGAGGTCTAAAATCAATGGCCAATAGGGCACAGAATGCTTGGAAGGGTTCCATCAAATGCAGTGTAACTGAGAGGAAGTACAGAGAGCTGAAAGAAGGTCAGACATGATAGTGGTACAGGAGGTAAGTAAAAGGAAATGGAGTAAAGAACTAGGAGGCAAAAGATATTTAGAGAGGTATAAGCATAGGCATGTACATATGTAAATATATTAAATATAATGATAGGGATATAGGTCTATGTACATATATTTATAGGTTAAGTATCAAGGTAACAGATAGACATTGAGTCTCTACTCAAGTCCTCCCTCAAAGAAAGAACACTTTGCTCTAATAACCTGGCAGTCTGTAATGTTCACCTTTCTGACATGATTGCTGAAGACAAAATGGGTGCATAAGCTAATGTGAAGAAAGCTGATGGTGACCAACTATCAAAAGATAAAGCATCTGGGTTCTTAGTTAAACAAATGGCCATCTAGCAGGGAATCAACAAACCCCACAAAAATCCATATGATCACAAGGTGTTGATGCGATCAGTTATCAGGCATCAGAAGACCCAAAAGAGACAACCATTTTTATGCAAATGAGGTGAGTCAAAATGGAGTCCCAAACCCATCAGTAGTCAATTGGACATCCCTCACAGAAGGGTCACAGAAAAGGGACAAGTCAGTGGCCAGGGTGCAATGTAGCACCATCAAAACTATTGTTCTAAACCTTCCTAATGCCATAACCCTTTCATACCATTCCTCCAGTTGTGGTGACCCCCCAACCAAAAAATTCTTTTCATTGCCACTCTTATGAATCATAATGTAAGCATATGATATGCAGGATAGATTCTCATTGTTGCAAATTGAACATAAATAAACATAGTGATTAATCACAAAGCAATAGAAATTTGACCCCCAAAGGGGTTGCAACCCACAGGTGAAGAACCACTGCTCTAGTTTTTTAATAATCCCCATCTCCTGCTCCCTCTATCATGACCCCAGTTCTACCTTACAAATCTGGCTAGACCAGAGCATATACACTGGTAAGAGATAAGAGCTCTCAGCACACAGAATCCAAGATAGATTAAACCCCTCAGGACCAGTAATGAGGGTAGGGGGAAGGTGGAGGGAGAAGGGGGAGAAAGGAGGAACCAATTGCAATAATCAACGTAAAATACTGCCCTCGCCCGGGGAAGGGAGTACGAACAACAGGAACACGAAGGGAGACACGATGTCTGTAACAATGAGATCAAACATAACAATCATTAGGATGGGGAAGGACCAGCTTTTTCCCATTCTGGGTGTCTGACACCCCCACCAGTAACGCCCTCGGTAGTAGATTTTGATCCATCTAATTTTCATCTTTACCTTCCTACAGTACTTTGCTTTAGTGGGCCTCAGGACCCAAGAAGCTAACAACACCATTTCACACCAGAGACTAGATCTAGCAAATGCAGCTGAGTGTAGGGCTGGCAGTGATTGTTGGTCATCCTCAGGACTCCTCTCCTCTTTCCATACCAAGAGAACCACAGATCGTTAGCTGGGCACTTGGCCATACAGTACAAAGAATGATGTATTTCTTCATCCCATCTTGTGTCTTAAACTTTTCATGAACAAGTTTTCTAGAGTCTGCTAATTGTGGGCATGGGCCTGTTCTGACACTTGTAATATGTTATGTGCAACTTCGGGTGTGCATCCTTAAAAAGAGGGAGACTGGGATGCCCTTCGTTCAGCCCTTCCACTATCCGTTGGCTGGAATATAAAGCTCCAGCAGTTATCCTAGGTCATGAGGGGACTGTGAGGTTGGAAGACTTACACAGGGAAGCAGTCAGAGAGCAGAAACTCTGTGGTCTTAGGAGAGTTATACCAGATCTGGCCTGATTAACTCTGGACTTCTCTGCGCTGAAGAAGAAACAAACACCTTTCTCTTAAGTCTTTGTGATTTTCTGCTTTTACTCTATGGAAATCCAAACCTCATAAAAACATCAACCTAACCACTGGAGTGTACTGATTTATTTACCACAGTATTTACTGGCAATTACATAAACTCCGTGTGCTCTTGGACAAATTATATAACTTCTCCAATCCTCACTATGCTCATTTGTAAAGCATGGAGTTAGAATCGAGACAACCACTAAAGCTAACAATATACTAGCACGTCGGGGATCGAGAGTTGCAGCATATAAATTGCTCAGAGCTTAACACAGTGCCTGGCATAGAGTGAGAGTGCAATGAACATGATCTCTTTTTGCGATTTCTTAGGGGTGTCCTCCAGTTCATAGATGGTCGAATCTAATATGCCCAACTCCAAAGCCAGTGCTCTCACCTGGCCTTTGCAGCCCAGGATCTGCAGCCACCCCTCTGCAGCCTTTCGGAGCTCCCCGGAGAGCTGCCCCTTCCTTTGCCTATGATTCTCCTTCTTTTATCTGCCCACATGATCTAAATGCAGGCTGGAACATTTTGAGCCAAAGCTAATACAGAACTTAAAGCAAAGTGTGAGCATTTATGACACAGCGACTCTGAGTCTATTTGCTTCAACATGGTGAAAGGAGAGAGCCTGATTTGTTCCACATCTGTGGCTAAATAAGGGACTGGAATACTAGGTGGAGGCACTTTTATTATATCTTTCAAGCATACATAAAAGTAGGAAAATTACATAATTGGCTCCTCTAGTACTCATCACTCAGCATCAACAATTACCTAGTCACTGCCAATCTTGTTTCCTATGTATGGACCCTAATTACCTATGAGCAAATGCCAGACTTCCTATCATTTTTCCAGTGACTGTCTCAGAAGATAGCACTGTGCCAGCAGTGGGGCAAGGGGCCATTCTAGAGTTGCAGACAGGCTAACAACGCCCTCTGGCCAGCCCTCCCCTTTCGGGAGAGACTGATTGTCAGAGAAACCCTACATAATCCTCTCACTTATTTATTTTCCAAAGAAAGATACACCATCCTTCAGCTTCCTGTCCTCTTCACCCCTACCCTACACCAAATTTCAACCTTTGAAGCCCCGGTTGAAATCTTCAGTCTTGAACACCAAGAGATCTGCAATCTGCAAAGGGGCTAAATTTGCCTGTATGGGAGAATGTATGGTGGATTAAATTGTTAGGAGATTGTAAAAGGTAAACTATCCCCTTCAATTTACTGATGAAAACCGTGCCCAAGAGCTAGCAAATGTATTCACATTTGAGCTTTTTAAAATGGAAGCCGAATGATGTAACTCAGCTGTATAAAATGACATGAGGTCTCGCATCACTCTCGGTGTAAGGTATGAACAAAATGAATCTCGCGCCTAGGACTAACTACTTCCCTCTCCTGCCTCAGCCCTCACCACTTCGCCTTACACCAGCAGTTCTCAACCTGTGGGTCATGACCCCCTTCGGGGTCCAATGACCCTTTCACAGGGGTCATCCATTTCATAACACTAACAAAATTATAGTTACGTAATAGCAATGGAAATAATTTTATGATTGGGCAGGAGGAGGGGTCCAGGAGGGATGTTATCCCCACAACATGAGGACTGTATTAAAGGGAGTTGCGACATGAAGAAGGTTAAGAACCACTGCCTTACACTATCTGTCCTGTACATCCAGATTGGGGCTTTCTTTGTGATCGCTGCCTGCTGGAAACCCCTGCATAGGTAGCACTTCCACAAGAAACCGCCAAAATGCTTGATTCCCATGTGGTCCCACAGAGCATTGTAGAGCTTCTAACACAGCAATGACAACAACCTACATGGAAAATGGCCTGCTTACATGTATGTCCCTCCACATATCTGGCTCCCCACTTCACCGAAGCAGCTATCTGGCAAATACTTGCTAAATAAATGAATGGCTTTGCAACTAGACGGGGTCAGTGAGAGATGGTTGAGAAAGTGCTCTGCATACTGTTTAAACTTTCAACAAGGGTTAGTCGCTGCATTTATTAAAGCTTGTGGCCACTGGGTTAGGGAGGAGACTGGTTTTGGACCAATACAGTTTGGAGGACTTAGCATTTCATCAAATTGCTTAATAAAAATTCAGACAAATAAACTTGTCTCTTAATCTTCCCATGTAAATCAAACCATTTCCATTATATTAGAGAAAACAGTCTTAGACTTGCTGCCTTTGGATGTCATTTTAGTTCAAAATGTTTGTCTTTATTTTTATTTTGACCTGTATAGAAGATTCACACAATCTCCAGACTATTTGGGGAAAAGATCTATGGATCATCATTTTTAAAGAGTATTTCATTTAATCAGGTTATTCTTTAAGAATGACAGAAGATAATTGTTTCATTATTGCCTCTGCAATTACTATATCCACAGATTATAAACTATAGGGAGCCAGAGTGTTGGTTAAAAAAAAATTGGGCTATTTTTCAAATAAGCTATAAGATTACAAATTACAAAAATGAATATCTTGGGCTGAGCCCTGGTGGCATAGTGGTTGTGCGCAGGACTGCGGCCCACTGGAACGGAGGTTCAATTCCAGCAGTGGGACTGGGCCTCCTACTCCCACCACCAGAGAGCAGTGATGCCCCCCCCAAAAAAAATGAATTTCTTAAGTCAGTCCTTCTCAACCTTCCTAATGCTGTGACCCTTTAATATAGTTCCTCATGTTGTTGTGACCCCCAACCATCAGAAATGTATTTCCTGATGGTCTTAGGCGACCCCTGTGAAAGGGTAGTTAGACCCACTGGCCTAAGTGATAGAAAATATATTCTAAATTCATTACTGCAAAGATTACTGTGGCTGATCTGTTCTATGGCCTTTGAAGTGCCAGCAACAAGATGGCAGAACACAATGGTGTAAGTTGTCAATTCAAGAGGACTTCACTGAGGGTTAGCTTGGGGTCAACTATCATACCCTCTCTCCCATCCTAGGTTTCAATGAAAAGCAATCTAACAGGGGGAAAAAGCATGGTAATAGGAAAAGTTAAAAAATATATATCTATGTCCACATAAACCCCAATTCATTGGAATACTCTTCATTTTGCAGTTATGAATGAGGAATTTGGACACAGAAAGACCAGGACTTGCAGCTCGGAAAGTTTGAACTCCAGGAAGCTCTATAACCTCTTAGAACTTTAGTTTTTCTCATTAATAAAACAGGGTATTCTCTCCCTAATTGGATGTACCTATTAAGTTGAATGAGATAAGTACAATGTATATTCATTCCTTTACCAGCCGAGACCACCACTCCCTTTTTTGAATAAACCTCTCTCTGTTGTTGGGGTGGATAGTTCTGGTAGGGCAGTAGGTTAGGGGTGGGTCTGCTAACTGCAAATGTGGTAGTTCACCTCCAACAGATGCTCGGAGGAAGAAAGATGAGTCTGCTCTTTTAAAGATTTACAGTCACAAACTATTCAGAGAAATTGACTTGTTGGAAGTGGGTATTTGTATGGGGTTCCGTGGTAAGCACTCAGTTGCTAACCAAGAGGTCAGTAGCTCAAACCTACCATTCACTCTGCAGGGGAAAATCGGCTTCCACACAGATCTCTCTAGCCTTGGAAACTCTCTGGGGGGTTCTACTCTGGCCCTGTAGCATTGCCATGAGTCGGAATTTGTCTCAATGGCAGGTCTTCGGAGTTTGGGTTTGCTGTTGGAAGGAGAGCTGCCTTGGTCCAGGGATGAGTACCTAGAGATAAGACAGATCTACCGTGGCCTTTCAAAGTACATGACCTTCAAGTCAGAAACCACTGAGGCCACATCTAAATCCAGAGCCAAGCTGACCGTCAGGCAACGCAGGAGCGGTACTTTCAAGTGGGGACAAGCGGGGACATCAGATCCGAAAATGTTTCCAATGGTAAAGAAGCCAATATGAAAGAGTGAGACAGAGATGATGGATGACATTTATAACCTGGGAATTCAGGAGACTCTAACACACCCTGCTTCCATTCTTCGGTTCAGTTCATTCACTTGTAGCCAATAGAAATCAATCTGATCCTACCATAGTCAGCACAATTCCTACACCATTGTAGCTCCATGCACTGAAATTATTATTTGTTCACATTATTGCATAAGCTTGCTGAGTGAGTCTGGGTAAGCTAGAGAAACAACATCTATAAACACTCATATTTTGTAAGAGAGTTTTATATAAAAGGTAAGTAAGTGTACATTAAGAAAGTCTCCCAACCCAGTCCAGTCCAAGACCATATGTCTGGCCCCAATCTGCAAAGTTCTCCTCAATCTTGTAAAACACACACAATGACACCAAATGCCGGAGGAAAGTCTAATCAGTGAGTGTAAGTATCTCAGCACTGGCAGGGGTCTCCACGTGGCTTCTCTAGCACCCAGGGCTGCATCAGGGTAGGTCCATGTGACTTCTTCTCAGGGATGCCTCGCAGGAAGTGAGCCTTGCCATTGAGGCACAGAATTAGCTATAGCAGCCACACACTGATCCAACCATAGGAGAAGAAGAAAGCAGAGAAACAGAAAGGTAAAGCTCAACGAGCCATTTATTGCTCTGCCCTTCAATTAATCCCAAATGTGTTTATCAACCAGGTTGGCACAATAAACCTTAACTATCACACATGCCCACCTCTAGTTCCTAATAAAAATTTAAAAAGAAGATTAAAATGCCTAAATAAAGTGTATTGCAGAAGTCTAGCAAACACACAATGCCTCCTTCCGTCACTGAAGATCCCTGCCATTCAGCTAAAGCTTCCACACGTTTTCTGCTTGTAACTTACTCTCATGCTATTCACTTTGGTCTACAGAGAACTTCCATGGAAAGTGGTACTGTCTGCTAATGCAAACACAAATGTGAATCATATCATATCACGTCCCGGTAGCCACTTTAAAAAGTATATATGTATATAGACAGACATATATACATATATACAAGTAAAATTTTAATAAAACATTCTATTCCATTCAATGAATCAAAAATACTATCAAATCAATAGCTATTCCACTTAAAAAAAAATCCGCGAGCTATTTTACAATTTTCATACTAAATTTCTGATGTCCAAGCTTAAAGCACATCTCCATTGGCATAAGCCATTCAAGACTTCAAAAGCCACTTACAGCTTAATGGCTATCAGAAGAGTGCAGAGGAAAATGTCTTGTCAGCCTTCACAAGTGATCACAAAGATGAAAGCTTTTGAAAGGTAGAGGAGGACTGAAATACAGGAAAATTACACCTGTGTCACGGTCCACAAGGTCACTCCTGAAAAGTCCAGGATCCAATCTTAGACTTTTGACCCCTGATACTGTGCTCCTTGTCACATCAGGGCTGGTTTGGGACAACAAGAAAGTGATGCTGCATGTGGCCCTGCCACACGGCCATCGCAATCCACACAGTAATCGTGAGGTGTGACTTCGCCAACCCTGTGGGTACAAAGGCTGTATTTCCTGACTGACCACGTTCAGACAGAACTCTGGTCTGCCAGCCCAAGGGCCAAGTTGCCCAAATGAAAATAACCCCAGGAGAGCCACAGTTCTCTGCACCTCTCGAGTCACGGATGTCACCAAAATATCACTGTCACAAATATATTTGAGGGGGGACTTCCCAAAATCAAGTGGAAAAATTGTCACCTTTCCATTCCGTTTTTTCACACATTTTTTCAACACCACATCTGTTCCCTCCACCACACCAACCTCTGTTAACAACCAGATGATTATTCTGTTCCAAGTATCAAAATACAAGTCTTTACAAAGAAAATTGTTCACTAACACAACCTGCAGCAGCGTCTGGCACAACCATTACCATGTGAATTAGTTTAGAAAGATTGTTTCATCCCACAACGGGGTGGAACACAGAGTACCCTTGCTGCTCTGTGGACAATGTCCCAAACCTCCCCCAATTTACAAAAAGCCTGCCTTTTCCTCAGCAGCTAGAGCTCTCAGGTCAGGCTTTTAAGGAAAAGTCCCCCCAAAGCAGGCACTGCCAATATATCTTATTCATTATAATTCTCCCTGTGCCTCCTCACACAAAATCGATAGTTTTTCCCCTTTCATTTTTCACACAGAAGTAAATGAATGTCTTGTTTTGATGGCAAAGCGTCAACCCTGAAAATGTATAAGAAACTAGCTTTTTAATCAAGATAAGAGCAAGAAATTGTTTAGCATAATGCCTGAAACACATCAGGCACTCAATTTATGGGGATTTTCTTTGTATCTCAGGGTAAACCATGCTTTTGATAAATATTTAATGCTTGAGAAAAAAAACTACAACCTAATATCAAGGGAAATGAACCCAAATCTGATTCTTTACTGCAAATCCATATTGTTACAATAAAAAAACTGACTCAATACATGCATAGACAAAACCAGTAAAATGTATCAACAAATGAATAATTATAATGATTTATTAATAATTCCAAATATTTATAATTAATCATTACAAATGAACAGATGTATTTTATGGGGTATTAGATGGTTGCACCAGTACAGTGACAGAGACCTGTCAGAGGTTCAGGCTGAATTCAGAAGAGGACATGGAATAAGAGATATCATTGCTGATGTCAGATGGATCAGAGCAGAAAATACCCCTTGTGTTTTACTGAATATGAAAAGGCATCCAACTGTGTGGACAATAGTAAAGTATAGATAATTTTGGGAAGAACGGGAATTCCAGAACACTTCATTGTGTTCATTTGGAACTCGTAGATGGATCAAGATGCAGTTGTGCTAACAAAACAAGGGGATGGTGCATAGTTTGAAATCAGGAAAGGGTGTGTCAGTTGTACCCTCTCACTATACCTATTCGTTCTGTATGCTGAGCAAATCATCATCGCTAGACTCGATGAAGAAGAATCTGGCATCAGGTTGAAGGAAGACTTATTAAAACCTGAGATATGCAGATGACACAGTCTTGCTTACTGAAAGTCAGGAAGATTTGAAGTACTTTCTGATGAACATCAAGGACTGCATTCTTTGGTATGGATTAAGACTCTATGCAAATAAAAACCAAATTCTCACAACTGGATCAACAGGTAACATCATGAGAAATGAAGAAAAGAATGAGAACTTTGTCTTGCTTGGACCCACAATCAATACAATGGAAGCAGCAGTCGGGAGAGTAAAAGACCCTTTGCCGTAAGTAAATCTGCTGCACACGGCCTTCTTAGAATTTTGAAAAGCAGAGATATTACTGTGAGGACTAAGGTGCACCGGACCCAAGCTATGATATTTTCCCTTGTCTCACATTCATGTGAAAGTTAGACACTGGATTAAGAAGACCCAAAAAATTGATATGTTTAAATTGTGGTGCTGGCAAAGAATACTAAAAAGACAAACAAATCTGGAAAAAGTACAGCCAGAGTACACCTTGTAAAGTGACCAGATTTTAACATTGGTAAAGCAAGACACCAATGACCTTGGTGGGGGGGGGCGGTGTAGAGGGGGTACATTCCCTTCCTGTTCTCCCGCCGTTGCCTAGCTTGTTGTGCATTCTTTCCAAAAATCGGGTCTTTATGAAAACGTCATGGGACGCGGGAAAAAATGTTTAGAATCGGGACTGACCCACCAAAAGCAAGATGTCTGGCCCACCCCCTTTGGGGAAGATAGTATGTCCTCTTGAGGCAGGAAAGGTGGGGCCAGCAACGAGCCGTAGCCTTCCAAGCGCCTGCCTCCTTCCCCTCAGGGAGATTCTTCAGCCCATGCAGATTTCGAGGCTCCCCTCACTTTCGAGGATCTACCTCCTTGGACTAGTCTCTGGAATGCTTCCACCCTCAAGCCGAAGATGCAAAATGGCCCTGTTGCTGTAGGCAAGGGTGTGGCCTGCATAGAACCCAGGCATATCTGGGAGTCCTTGGTCTCTCTTCCTCTGCCAGCACAGGAAATCCAAACTCAGGGTTCCAAAATTTCCCCATTCCAAAACCAAACAAATCAGGGATCGCCCCTTGGGGCTAGTCTTTCAGAGTGCAAGCTCGGAACCGGGAACATGTGCCCTTTACAATCAGCCTCTTCCTCCCTCCCTCGGGGCAGCAGGGAGGAGCTCAGAACCCCCTGCCCGGGTCCTGTGGCCTTGCATGGGCACTCCAGCTGCTAGCCAGCAGCAAGGGGTTACGGGCAAGTCTGAAGGGTTCCTTAGAGACTTGACATGGCACATAGGATTCTTAGGATGTCACCTGTGTGAGCTCTGATGTCCAAAAAGAGCCTTAAATTGAGACTATTTGGGGTGGCGGTGGGTGTGGGGAAGGTTTAGAGTTGGGATTTGTGCTTTGTGATTTTGGTGTCCATTACTTTGTGCCTGCCCTCCTCCAGAAGCAGGTCCAAGCTTGGTTCTGCTCAAGCTGCTGACTGGTAACATGGTGGCTGGGGGTGAGGTCAGGAGCCCTAAAAGTTGTGATCCCACTCTGTCCTCCCCTTCCTATTTTATCAGTTCCCTGGTCTAAGGCTTGGCGGCAAGGATGACAAGACTTGGTCTTCTATACGTTGGACATGTTATCAGGAGAGACCAGTCCCTGGAGAAGGACATCATGCTTGGTCAGTAGAGGGCAGCAAAGAGAGGAAGGCCCCCCAGAAGACAGAGTGGTTAGTGAGAGCTCAAGCACAGGCACAACAGCACGGACGGCAGCGCAGGACCAGGCAGTGTTTTGTTCCTTCGTGCACAGGGTCTCCACAGGTCAGAGCCAGCCTGACAGGACCTAACTGCAACAGCAGGCGACATTTTACTGATGCTCATATTTGCATACTCTGAAACACTACTGCTTGTAGAAATGCCTACAATCATCTACCTTCCATCTTATTCATGCTCCTATATGCCTATTCACACGTCTTTGCAGTGCTACTTACTGTATACACTCTAGTATAAGCTGAGTTTTTCCAGCACCTTTTTCATGCAGTTTTGGTGGTAAAATTAGATGCCTCGGCTGATATTCTGATTGGCTTATACCCGAGTATATACGGTACTTTAATTCCTCTCCATCACAAGGTGGAATTTTTCCTCACCTCTAGAAGCTGGCTGGCTTGTGACTTGCTTTTAACAAAGAGTAGAGGTAGCACTGTGCCAGAGGCAGTGATGCCCAAGAACAAACAAACAAACAAAAAGAAATTCAATGGTATGTTTTTTGTTTGTTAGTTAGTTTGTTTGTTTGGGGGGGGCGGTAATGCTATTTAACATCCAATCTATATCCCATTATTTCTGTCTTTCTTAATGGCTAACTTTGTAAATTTGATTTGGCGTCTTAAGCATTTTTAATCATTTTATTGGGGGCTCATACAACTCCCATCACAATCCATACATACATCTGTTGTATGCAAAGCACATCTGTACACTTGTTAACATCATCCTCAAAACATTTCCTTTCTACTTAAGCCCCTGGTATCAGCTCCTCACACTTCCCCTCCCCCACGAACCCTCAATAATTTATAAATTATTATTATTTTGTCATATCCTATACTGTCCAATGTTTCCCTTCACCCACTTCCTTGTTGCTTGCACCCCTGGGAGAAGGCCATAAGTAGATTGCTGTCACCGGTTCCCCCTTACTACCCCACCTTCCCTCCACCCTCCGATATCCCCACTCTCACCACTGATCCTGAGGGATCATCTGTCGTGGATTCCCCACATTTCCGGTTCCTATCTGTACCAGTGTACATGATCTGGTCTAACTGGATTTGTAAGGTAGAATTGGGATCATGATGGGGGGGGGGGGCCCCCGCAGGGAGGAAGCATTTAAGAACTAGAGGAAAGTTTCATATTTCATCATTGCTATACTGTACCCTGACTGGCTTGTCTCCTTCTCATAACCCTTCTGTGAGGGGATGTCGCTTCACCTACAGAGGGTCTTTGTGTCCCCAATCTGTACTCCCCCTCATTTATAATGATATAATTTTTAGTTCTTTGATGCCTGATACCTGACCCCTTCGACACAATAACTAACTTTTTAATTAGTAATAGCATGAATTTAAATATACTTGATCTTTATAATAATGCTTTGAGGTAGATTATTAATTTTCCCATTTTAGACTTGAAGAAACTGAATCCAGAATGTAAAATTTCTTATCAAAAATTACACAGGACAAAGTCAACATTTAACTTTATGTGAATGTTTAACTGTTTTAGTTGACTAGGTTGATCCCTCAACAAATGCATGTGAAATCTTCAGCAATCAATACATTGTAAAACATTAAGGCTTTTAGAAGAAAACATACGATTGCATTTTTCTTTTTGGCATCACTGCCCTGATGGGAGTAGGAAGCCAAGCCTTGCTCCTGGAGAGCTGCTGCTGAATGTGAACCGTCAATCCTGCGGGCCGCAGTCCCACACACAACCACTACACCACCAGGGCTCAGCAAGATTGCATTTTTATGCCTTGGATACATTTTTTAAACAGGATCCAAAAAATTGTAACCATAAAGCAAAGACTGATGATAAAGACTACATTAAAATTAAAATTTTCTGTTCAACAAAAGAATTCATTAAGGCAGTGAAAAGACAGGTTATGAGGGATTTTGCAAGCAATACAAGTATTTAAAAGATTAATATGTAACACATATAAAGAACTCCTACAAGTCAATAGGAAAAAGGCAGAAGGCCAAGTCTTTCACAAAAGGCTATTATTAAACAGAGCCGATAAACTTTTTTTTTGTGAGGGGGAGGGGGCATCACTGCTCTCCGGTGGTGGGAGTAGGAGGCCCAGCCCCACTGCTGGAATTGAACCTCCGCCCTTGTGGGCCGCAGTCCCGCGCACAACCACTACACCACCGGGGCTCAGCCCTGCTGATAAACTTTTGAAGTAGTACTTTGCCTCATAGTCATTGGGAAATTCAGGTGAATACTATTGTGAGATACCAAGTTGACATATAACCTAAACCATCATAGCCAGCATTACTCTCAGCCTCATGCTAAGTTAATGTACTAAGTAGTTGGAGAGTAGTTTTACCAATAAATTAAATGGGTTAAAAACATCAGTACCTGGGCAGCAAATAAGTGAAGTATGGGGCATACAGCAATGAGAATAAAGTAACCACAACTACCACACAACATGGATGGAACTCAGGAACATGGCACCGAGCAAAAGAAGCCAGGACAAAGCACTACCTATAGAAGGATTCCACATACATAAAATTCAAAGCCTGCGAGACTGGCAGAGAGGAGACCCTGTGGACAGGTATTCTGGTAGGTGAGTGTTGGTAGAGAAGGTGTGTGATTTGGGGGAGCAGTGCCTGAGTCTTGCCTCCCCGTCATTACTCTGTCAGGAAGCCAGGCTGGACTGAGACCTACAGCCAGACCAAGGATGACAATCAAGACGGTGCTGGAAGCCATCAAAAAACTGCAGAAAGAAAACTCTACAACGGACATTGCAGCAACCCAGATTCCAACATGAAATCAACAACCAGCCTCAGCTACACTCAAGCCTCAGCCACCCACCTGACTCCACCACAAATGACTCAGCCACTGTCAGCCAGCAGTCCTTCTTGCTGCATGTCATTCATAATTGGATGAACCTTCTACTCTCATGAAGGAAGGGCTAGAGACCCCCTGCTGAGGAAGAGGAAGACTCAGATGCCCTGCCACAAAGTGTTTCTGCATGGATCACCCTGCCGTGAAGCAGACAGCAGCAGAAAGCTGGCACCATCCTGGCAACATTACTTCCTGGTGCCCTGCTTCTACTTACTGAACTATGATCTGACTGTGCTGTGGCGGGGGTAAGGGAAAGCACTGGACTCCAGAGCCTGCACTTAGGAGCTCTCTGGGATGGAAGACTGATTGAGATATGGGGCTGGTGTTGCAGCACCAAGGTCTACCTATTCTTAAAAGAGAAACACTCGTGTCCTTCTTGCACCCTAAGCAAGCTGGAACATCAATGACCCCAAAGTTTATCTGCTACATACTCTCTGCTCGAAAACCACCTGAGCCAGGAGGAGATGAGAAAAGTGAGGGCCTCGCCTTGGTGGCCCAGTGGGTTATGAGTTGGACTGCTAACTGCAAGGTCAGCAGGTTAAAAGCACAAGCTGCGCCACCTGAGAAAGAGGGGGCTTTCTAGTGCTCCTGTAAAGCTTTCATAACCTCTGTACTTCAACGAGCAGCCATCTCTCTGCGGAGCAACAAAGCCCACCTGGAAGAACACCAACCTGTGGGATCATGAGGTGTCAACAGGATGGGGCATCAGAAGGTCAAAAAGCAACCAAGTCAATGCGAAGGAGTGTAGAGGTAGCAGAGAACCAAAGCCAACCTGTAAGATAATTGGACAGTCCCTCTCAGCAGGGCCACATGGAAGGGACGATAAATCCAGGGAGCGGATGGCACTGATGAACTACGTAACTATCCTCTAGTTTTTTAATATTTCCCTCCCCCTTACTATTATGGCTTTATTGTTTTGCCTCAATAATCATGTTAGATTTGCATTTGTTCATTCGTATACTTAAGATGGTCGGTACATGAAAGTCAAGATAAATAACCCTCCAGAAACAGTAACAGGAGTCATGATTCCCTGAGGATACAGGATGAGAGCGTGAGAGGGGCTGGGGAATTGGGAGCTAATAGCATTGCTGACTGTATAATCCCACTTGGTGGGACTGAACAACAGAATTGCATGTAAATGGATATATTGGATTGTATAAACTATGTCAAAAAAAATCTTACAGAAAAAAATAATAGCCGTGAGAGTGGATTTTGAGTGAGAGGGCTACTTGAACTTGAATACAGACTACTTATTCTCCAGCTCTGTGGTGGAGGTAAAGGGGTGGATAGCCTGCTGCTGGTAAGGGAAGAAGCGTTTCCTTCAGGAAGGAAAGAGCTTTGCTCCAGATGGAGACAGAAAGTGAGTGTAGATGTATTCCTTGCTTCTAGGCACTTCTGACCATTCATGAGGTTGCCTCCTCATTGGTATTCTAGTCTGGCAGTCCCTTTCTCCTCCCCCCCTCCTCTCTCTCTCTCTCTCTCTCTCTCTCTCTCTCTCTCTCTCTCACACACACACACACACACACACACACACACACACACACACACCTTTATATTTTGCACCAGAAATTTCATCCCAACATCCCATCCATGGCAGTGATGCCACAGCTCCCAGCACTCCAGCCACAAACTCTGTCCCAGAAATAATCTGAGGTTCTGGCAGTTATACCCATCCTTCATGGGTCCTACCTCCATTCAGGTTCCAAGAAAGTTCCCTAGTCTTTAAAATACATGTGTTTAATTGAACTTTGTTTCAATTTATTTTTTATTTCAAAGCATTTTAAGGAAATGGAATTGAGCAGCAATGAGTAAAGACATATTTTGCTGCTGAATGGCATATATTTTAAGTTACTATAAAATTTGAAATATAAAAACAATGGGGGCTGAGCCCCGGTGGCATAAGTGGTTGAGTGCAGGACTGCGGCCCGCAGGCTTGGTGGTTCAAATCCAGCGACACTGGGTAGCGCCCACGACCACCAGAGGCAGTGATGCCCCCAAAAAAACAAACAAAAAACCAACGGAAGCCAGAGTAGTGTAGTGTTAGCCTTCAGATTAGGTGTTGTAAGCACGTGTGGCACCCACCCGGTAGTGACGAGGAGGCGACTTCCCAGTCAGCAATCACATTCTATTACTTTATTTTAATGCGAGTAAGAAAATTTGTTCACTGCAAAAACCCATCAATTTGTACACTTCAGCAGTGTTACTTTTCTGTAGATTTCAGTTTAAAAGTTCATTTTAAAATTTACTATTCTCTGGGCTTAAATATATTCACAAATCAATATAAGGGATGTGTGAGACTACATAAGTAGTTTATTCTTTTAATAATATTTTATTGTGTTTTCAGTGAAAGTTTACAGAGCAAAATATAACTTAACAGATCAAAATATAACATTTAACACTTTTCTACAAACACTGCCTAGTCCCACTAGTTAAATTCCTTGCAGTCTGTTAGCATTCTCATTATTTTCAAGCTGGAAATCTCATTTTCCTATTCCTTTGCCTTCTCATCTTTACTTGGAGAAAATACTGACCATTCAGTCTCAAACAGGTGGTTTTCATTAAGCCCCCCCCCCCCCAAAGGAGCATAGTACTTATGAGTGATCTTACCTTTTTTGTAAGCAAATCTGTTATTTATCTAAAAGGCCATTTCAAGGAACTGTCTCAGTTCAAAGTTTTAAGAGTATCTAAGGGAGTCCTCCAGCCTTGACAAGTCCAGTAAGTCTGAAATTTCAAAGAATTTGAGTTCTGTCCTACACTTCTCTCTAAGGCTATCTACTAGAATGTATCTACTGTGCCCCTGATGAGAACAGTGTGTCAATTGGGCACCATCTAGCTCTTCTGGCCTCAAGGTGGATGATGCCATGATTTGTGTAGTCTATTGGTCCTGAAGACTGGTTTCAATATAAAGACTACTAAAGTCAGCATTCACTAGATCATCCTCTAAGAATACCCTCAATATCCCTTACTTGTGTAATATTCTTATTTGCTTTTATATCATGCCGATTTGGTCTTTTCCCAAAGCTTAATTTCTCACATGAGAATGAAGCTGCTCACCTTGCTTTTCCTTTGAACTTTTTAATCCATTTCAAATTTGGAGGACACAAAGAAAAGAATTTTGAAAGACGAAAACAGATGTGGCAGAATGAAGAAGGCTAAACCCTAACCTGGCAAGCAGAGGCACACTATAAAATTACCTGAGATCTCAGGACTTGTCAGCACATCCACTGTACTTCTGCAATTGGCTTACTTCACTCAGTATAATGTCTTCAAGTGCCATCCATACTATAGCATGTATCAGAACCTCATTTCTCTTACTAGCTGAGTAGTATTCCATTGTATGTACTCCTGTGTGGTGATTTCCATTTATGAGTTAAAGGACATCTAGATAATTAGGATTTCATGGGACAGCACAGGTAGTGGCCTAAGTACATGTCTAGTGCATTTGTACTTCCTTTTAGTGCTCCTTTGCCCTTCCTGCCACGACTGCCCGCTGGGGTCTGCTCTATTCGCACAACAAAGGAAGGAGCATCCAAAGTGGAGGCTGTGGAAGGTGTGGCTAACGGGCCTTCGTGCACAATGACCTCCTTTGTCAGGAGACCCCAACGGCTTGGTGCTGTCTGGTCACCATTGCTGAACATTTGGATCAAAGATTCTCTTATCAATGGGGGTGGGGTGGGAGGTGAGCGGAGATGCAGAGCAGAATTTCAAATTAACATTAATTCAAATTAACTCAAGCATTCTGTAGCCATGGAGGGTGGATGAACCTCTTAAATCCATGCCTCGTTATAATCATAAACCTTAAACCAAGATAACCCCTCAAAGTCCCTTAAAAACAAACAAATGGGAGGGTGTGCAAAAGGCCAGCGCCTCGGAGGAGCCAGTTAGAGCCAAGAGGGCAGTTTTGCCGTGAGAACCCACGGAGGGACGGAAACAGAAATGCCTGCAAGCAGATGTTTCCAACAGCTTCTCCTCATCACATCGTTGGTCAGGCCATCTGATACAGGCACGCTGGTCCACCACGGCAGGAGCAGCAAACGGGCACTGTCAAACAGAACTGTCCCAAAGCCTTCTTTCCAATTCGAAATGGAGTTTGCACAGTGTTTGTCATCGAGCTACACATTCTCTCCCGGAAGACTATAATTGCAAGGTGGAGCTTGCTTTGACATCAGATGGCAGGACAGTAGTATGCTACTGCCCTTCTGCAGACATCCCATGTGAACATACGAAACCCATTTCTCGGCCAGATCTGATACATAGCAGTGAAGAAACACATGACCATGGGCTGAAAACTACATTAGAAGTGAAATATCCACCCCTTGAACAAGGACCTCTGACAGAACAACTTAGCAAAATGTTCTTTACTACGAAGCACCATTGGTGTCCTCGTGGGCGGTATATAGCCGTCGTCAGAAACAGAATCCTCGAGAAAACGGATGATTTCAAGGTTCTCATTAGGTTTCAGGGAGAAATGTTATCTTTCACTTCATTTGCCATTTGAGAAAAATATCTGATGCAGTCCCTACTATGTTATAAATAAAGTAATTTTTAAAATGTTTAACTTAACTAGTAAGGAATGTCTTCCTTGAGCATCAACTCATTTAAGAGTTATCTAAATGGATCAAATTCACAAGAATAATTTGCAAGTTGCATTGAACAATTCGGGACACTCAGTTTATGTTAATGGGGAAGGAATGACAGAAAATGAGTGTGGGGATGGTCGAACAATCTAAAGAATGTAATCAATGACATTGATTTGTACATGAAACTGTTGAATTCATATTTTCTGCTTACACATTCTCAACAAGAATAACACTGTTTTAAAAATATATACTACATCAGTTCTTTGATAGCACCATAATTACAGAGAAGAGCAGATTGATGGATGGCAAGCGATGGAGACCGGGAAGGAGGACAGGAGTGATGTCGGGAGTGATGGCTCAGACGAGGCAGGGGTTTGATGGTGGTAGTGGTTGTGGAAAGCGATATACCGAGAATCAAGTCAAAATGCCTGCGAAGATGCTGACTCATGGCAAACTCACCTGTAAGAGAGCAGAGTGGAGCTCCACAGTGCTTCTTCCACACCTCTACTAGGAAGAACTGGGAACCATTTGGCTAGCAGTGGAGAATGGGCAGTGGGTACCACCCAAGGACCACGGAAGGTAACACGTGATACAGTCGCAAACAGCTATACATATACTAAGGAGTCCTGATGGCACAGTAGTTAAGTTCTGGCTGCTACTCAAAAGGTTGCCAGTTCAAACCTACCAGCTGAGCTGTGGGAGAAAGATGTGGCAGTCTGCTTCTAGAAAGATTTCAGCCTGAGAAACCCTAGGGTACAGTTATGCTCTTCTGTGCCAGGACACGAGGAGTTGAAATCCACTTGGTGGCAATGGCGTTCTCACACACACACACACACACACACACACACACACACTCCTAAATATGTGCACATACAATTGGTGCCAAATAAAAAATCTCTTTGGATTATGAAAATGTCAATTTATTAGTATTGAAATTGTACTAGATCTGTCTATAGTTAACAAGGGGTGGAGGTGCATAAAAGAAAAGTATATAGGAATTTCCTATGCATTTCTTTGCAAGTTCCTACAAGCCTATACTTTAGGATAGGTGAAGAAACAACAGCTTCACATTTTGATGTGATTTTATGGCAATAAAAAAATGTGCTTGTTTTAAGCCATACATGTAAACACCCCTAGGAAAGTCACTGAATCAATATTCATTGAAGACCTCCTCTGTGCTAGGCTCCCTGCCCAACAATGGAGGGACAATAGTGACAGAAAACAGTGTATGCCCGCTGAAGGAAAACACTAAATCCACTGCCCTCTGGTAGGGAAACTGGCAAGCAGCAACCCAATATAAGGCGGAGCACTGTTCTTTCCAAGTCTCGGGAACTGGAGAACTCGGTCAACACAAACAGATAAGTACACAGCTCTTTTCTTACAAACCACCTCCCCACTTGTGCTCCCTTTGGAGGACCAGAAAAAACAGGGGCGGGAGAGCTTATACCACCATAGCCCAGCAGATAAATCAAAGCTCACCTTTACAACCTGTTATTTCACTTCATGTAGTTAGAAAAATCCCCTTTACAAACTGCAGTTAGCCTAAGGTACTTTACTTAAGGCAGGCTGTATAGAATTTTTTAAATAATTTTATTGGCATACAACGCACATATAATTTCATCGTTCAATCATACTGAAAAGAGTTGTACAATCATCACCACGATCAACTTCAAAACATTTTCTTCTCAGACTCACTGTTGGCTTCCCACACTTTCCCTGAAAGGCCTCCAGGTAAGCATTGATCTAATTACTGTTTCTATAGATTTACCTATTCTGGATTTTATTTACAGAAAAGCAAACAAAACATAAACAGGAAGGGGAAAAAACAATAACATTTCCCTACCTCAATACATTCCTCAAAGGCAGGCAAGCTGGACGTGGAGGTCCCCTAAAAGGCCGGGTAATGACGAGTCCCCTCTTGTTTCCCTGAGTTTCAGTGATGAGAAGCTAGGCCCTGCTATTGAGTTAGTGGACAGAGACATCCCAGGACTGACCGACAACTTAACAAACCTAGTGGTTCTGTTCCTGGAGTCCTGCTGGTGTAGTGGCTACACTTTGGGCTGCCAACTGCAACTTCTTTGAGAAAGAAAGACCAGGTTCTCTACTCCTATGGAGTTACTATCTTAGAAACGTATCCCAAATGCATCTCATCGAGTAACTGTGAGTGCAATCAACTCCTTATCAGCAAATTTGGCTTTTCATTATTGTGTGTCTGCTCATGGTCAATAGTTGCTTCTAGTTAATGTAAACATCTACACATAGCTCCCCAAAGTCAAAGGTATAGATTCTCTATGTACTCAGATTTCAAACAGGACGCTAGAGAGACGGGCTGTTTTGCACTGCCTCAAGTCGTTGATGGAGTCCCTGCTCTTCTAAATAAAAACCCTTTCTTCCTCCACCAACTTGGAGTGAGGGAGTGGGCTGCAATGCTTCAGAGTACATATCCACATTGCAGGTTACATCTCCATTGTTTTAACCTGCATGCATCCATTCCCCTTTCTTCTTGTATCATAGTGACATCTTGATCTCTCCTACTGATAATCTAATTCTCCCTACCACCTCCCTGCATCCAAGGCTCGACCTACCCGTTATACTCTTTCACGGAGTCAGAGGATGAGATCAAGACTGGCCAGCAACCTTTTGAAGTTGGCATTTTAATCTCTTGCCATTAAGTGGTAGGAGAAAATTACTTTTTTTTTTTTTTTTTGGTTAAAGACACTTAATTAAAGGCATAAAATACTGAAAACATTTTGCAGTTTTGTATATTTTGGGGGGTTATCATAAAACCTTATACATCTCAATGAATATCACAGATAAAACACTCTACTGTTCAGGTCTTACTCTAATAGTGAGCACACTTTTTCCAGACTTGGCAATATATTATTTCCTGAAAATATGAAAAGAAATGAAGTACTAATATGTTCTACAACATGAACCTTGAAATCATGGTGGTCGGTGAAAGAAGTTTATTTGAAATGTCTAGAATAGGCACATCTCTGGAGGCTGAAGGTAGATAGGTGGTTGTCAGGGGCATGAGAGAGGGGAAATATTAATACTACCAGGGTTGCCTTTTGAGTGGTGAAAAATGTAGAATTACTGGGGATGGCGACACAACCCTGCAAATTTAGTTACAAACAAAAATGTGATTTGTACACTTTAAGAGGGTCTGCTTCTGCTTTGTGTTTTGTATGGCTTTCTGTATATGAAGTCCAGGGTAGGTAAACCTATAGATACAGTAATTGGACTGATAATGAGCTAGAGGGATCGCCGGACAGGGGACATGGAGCGCTAACATCTACAACAGTAATAAGAATATGCCCTGAAATAATTGCAGTGATGACTGCACAGCTTTTCTTAATGTGATTGGATGATTAAAATATATGATGTGTGCCCCCCAAAAAGCTATTTTTAGAAAAACAAAGTGAATGTATGAACTATGTAATATATCTCAATAAAATAGTACACTGAGATTTCACTGCAAAACATTAAATGCAATTTTATTGTAGCTACCTAATTGTTTCCTCAGAAGAAATATCTCACCCATTAAGGTAAATAAAACTAAAAATCTCCACAGGACTCTAAGAATTAGAAAGCTCTTTATAAAATGAGTAACGACTGAGTCAAGGTGGATCTGTAGGGAATTTTCCCATCTTCTTATGTCCAGGCTACCCTGTTCCTTTACTGGTCTAGCCCTGCTGGAAGATGACTCTAATATGCAAGACAGGTGACAGCAGAAGAAAGATCAAGTTCGGCTGCAACTTCTCTGCTGTACCATTCACTTGTCTAGTAAATTCCACTCTCCTCCTAACACACTGTCCTGTCAGATATGAGACTGAATGGCTGACGTGCCGCTTTCTAAATCTAATAAAGAAAGGCACCTTATTATAAAGAAGTATAGATTTAGCAGTACTTTACAGCAGCATTTGACAGGCTGTAAAGATTTGGAAAATGCTGGGGCAAACATAATTAAGTGGGGGTGGAGGGTGGAGATAGAATGACGAAAAAGAATCTCAGCTAAGTAAAGCACACAGGGCTAGATAAGGATATGCACAGGGAGGAGATGCACTGGCAGTGCCCTGGCAATTATCTTTCCGAGATGGACTCATGGTTAGAAAGATGGCTTTCTCTGTGCGTTCTTCAATTTACATAATGTCCTCAGGAACACATATACATTTTTAATACCATTGTATTAAGCAGTTTTGCAGCAGAGGCTGTGCTAGGTGCTTTTTTAAACTATCATGATGATGGCTAATTTAGAGGTAGCAAACTATTTGCCATCTGAACAATCTTCAGATGTACAGTGAGGTGACACGAAATATATTGTTCAGCCACCACCATTGGCCATTCCCGAATTTTCTCCATCACCCCGTGGGAAGCACCTAGTAAGCCCGCGGCTTTGATGTATTATTTCTAATCTCACAACAACTCTATGAATCAGGTGTTGTGTCAAAGTGAGAGAACAGACTCAGAAAACCAAGGAGCTGCCCTTTGATGGGACTGAGGTCCGGACTTTTCTCGTGTTGTCTTTCTTGCAGTCTTTGGTCCCTCGTTTTCCTGTCTCTCCTTGCTTTTCCAGCAGACACTGAAGGATTGTGACATGCCAGAATTGAAGTCTGTAACTAAAAACATGGGGAGTGGCATGAAGACACAAACACAGGCTGCTCTGGAAACATGTAACCATGGGGTCTGGGGAAGGGAACCAGTGGAAAAGTGAAACCCTGAAAGAAGAGCAGAATTGGGCCAGACAAAGGGGAGGGTCTATACATATATTTTATGCAGTAGGAACTGCGTGTTGGGAACTCAAAATGTAAAGTTTATGAAAGTGAAGTAGATTCAGGGTGACTTACTACAAATGCCAGGTCCTGCATGGGTTAGGGAGGTGCGCCAGAGGCATAGTGGGTTAGGTGTTGAGCTGCTAGCCACAAGGTCAGCAGTTTGAAACTCCCAGCCATGCCTTGAGAGAAAGACGAGGTTTTCTACTCCTCTCTAGCACTGCAGTCCCAGGAACCCACAGAGACAGTTCTACCTTGTTCTGTAGTGTCGGAATTGACACAGGGACAGAGTTTGGTTTTGCGTTTGTGTAAGTGGAGAGAGGTATAATTAGATACCTACATATAAACATAATATGTACGGGTAGTTGTGATATGCATATTAATATTTAAAGTCTGGATTGTCAAGGCAAATACTACACTCTCCATGTCTCCTCCCGTGGGCAGTGTTCTGCAGGCACGGGGAGTAGTTCTCACTCATGCTTCCTCTCTCCCCTCCACCAGGCTCTTCCATGCCTGTGCAGCCCCCTCTCTCAAGAGACCTCGGCTTCTAAAACGGGTTCCCACATTTCCCCATTTATCTCTTAGAGACTGGAGCCACAGCTGGGTTCAAGTTCTGCCCCCCAGTCCTCCTCACAAACACGATCACACGAGGGGGAGCGGAGTATTCTAAATTTAAACACACAGCAACAAAACTAAAAATGGCTTCGAAATGAGAACAAACATACCTTCCGCTAGGTTCTTTTTTTTTTTTTTTTTTTTAATACTGACTCCTTTTTAGATCTGACAGGCACGAACCACTCTATGCACACCCGGTGCAATGACTCTTAGGTGATAAAACAGCTTTAGAAGGAGTGTTTTTCAAAGCCCAGGAGAGAGGTTGGAGGAGAGCACGGGCAGAGCAGGGAATTAAGTGCTGACTCATGCAGGGCGCATTGGGTGTTCGGAGAATGTCATCCGGTTCCAGTGTGAATGCATGCTAGATTTTTCCTCAACGCCTTTCTGAATCAACACGTTGGAAAAGTAAACAGGGCTAGGAGTAGGGAGGCCTCCGTGCCAATCCTAGTTTTATGTAAGAGCTCTCCACTCCCCGATTAATTTCCTCTCTCCAAGCTTCAGTTCCTTCATCTGTAAAATGAGAAGGCTGGAGGCAGAGCATTGAAAGTTAGTTCTTTTAAAAAGAATGTAACAAAAATCTAGCAAGATGCAAATGATCGGTTGTTGGGAGCCCTTCCCAAAGGTGGACAGTTGAAACTCACCCTGGGTTGCCTGAAAAGTCAGGCCTGGCTATGTGGTTCTATCTTCAACATTCTCTGGGGAAGCACTGCTCTAATCAACTGTGGGGTTGTCAGGACTCAATGAATAACACACACACACACACACACACACGCGTGAAAAGACCAAGCACTCAGCTCAATGGATTCTCACAAACTGGATGCACCCAAATAACCAGCACTCTGAGCGAGTCACCGGTCTGACCAGCATCCCAGAACCTCTTTGCTTCCTTTGCACATGTTTAAATATGAGAACTGAAGGGGGTAAACAGGACAGGATGAGAAATTAGTGATAGTCTGCTGACTTGATTTTAAAGAGAATAGGGGGAAATTTCCCAAATGGGGTAATTTGCCCTTCTGTTGGTCACCCGCCCTTCGGCTCTATGGTACAGTGAAGTAGAGTTCTCTTCCGCTCTGAGTCAGTCCTACAATTATCCTGACGCAGACTTAGGAGGCAGATGAGCGGCCTAGCACATTAGGTGTCCAAAAATGTAAGGTGCATGAGCAAATAACCTGAGACCTGGCAGTGCCCAGAAGCCCTTGGGTGTTGCAACCCAGCACCAGACATAAAATCTGCATCCTGGGAAAGCTGTTGAAAAATGTTCCTACTCAACTGGGGCAGGCAATTTACATCCTGGTTTCTAAAAAGAAAAGACATTTCATAATCATAAAGAAAAGACATTTGATTAATTTTAGAATCACATAGAACTTGAAAGTGAGCATTAGTAATTCCAAAAGAGGACCAGCCTCGGGGAGGGGGTGGGGGGAGAGTTTTAAAATGGGTCCTGTGGCATACATATTCCCTGGAACAAAGGAACACAAATTCGTAAGCATTTTGGAGCAAGTGTGGGAAAGGAAACTGCTGGCAAGCTTCCAATAAGCTAGGGAGAATAAATAGAAATCAATTTTACATATCTTCTGTGATATAGCTAAGATATTGAAAGTCTCAAAAATATCTTGCATATTTGGTCTACTGTTTTTTATTTTTATCTTGGCTCACATTAAAAGAGAAACAAACAAAATTAACATGGGCTGGTTCTACTTCCAACTATATCAGAGTGACTTGCAAGCAGACCAACAGTTCTGCTGAGGGCAACTTCAAAAGCCAGATTTTAAAAATGCAAAAAGTCATAACCAGGCAAAGGACAGAGAGGCCGTGAGGGACTGCAAAGACACATTCCAGTCTGAGAAGGCAGATTTCAGAGAGACTGTAACAAAAGTTAGCCTAACACAGCAAGTTTTCCCTTAAAGTATTGCTGATTGAGTGACATTGGGAAAGACGCTAAGAATCAAAAGAGAGTATCTAAGAGGGGGCTGAGCCCCAGTTGCATAGTGGTTGAGTGCAGGACTGCGGCCCACAGGGTTGGGGGTTCAAATCCAGCAGCAGCTCTCCAGGAGCAAGGTTGGGCTTTCTACTCCCACCAGGGCAGGGGTTCCCCCCCCCCCAAAAAAAGAGAGTATCTAAGAAACAGAGTGGAGAATTTTAAGAGTCATTTGTGGCAGTCTCACAATACTGGAGTGACAAGATTTGGAGATGATGGCTTTCCGAGGAGGAGAAGGGGGAGGATGCATCAGTGTTTCTTGAAGTCTAGATTTAGGGCAAACCTTAAGCATTACAAGTCTTTAAAATCACCATAAATCAATAAATATACAAACGAGTTTGGCATACAATGGATGGATTATGATAAGAGTTGAATGAGCTCCCAATAAAATGATTTTTTAAAAACTCCGTCTTAAATAAACTGAGGGTTTAATTGGATTGAGGTTATTTCCTTTCTGCTGTGAGCAAATACTAGGGTAACCGTGCATAGGAAAGGCGTGGCATCCTCCAGAACAGCTTCACACATAACACATTTAATCAGAAAATGTGGAAGACATATCATGACGGAGGAGGACCACAGGAGAAAAACAGAAAAGATAAACAGACCCACAAATGACCGAGATTTTGGAGTCATGAAACATGGTCTTCAAAATGACAGTGAGAGAAAAATTCAAGAAAAGCGATGACAAGGTAAAGAAGCTAATAAAAGATCTAGAACAAAAGATAAAAAATGCAATCAAGCAGCCAACCAAGAATGAATCAACAAGTCCATGTGGAAGAAACACACCAGTCGGTGCGATCATGAGGTGTCATAGGGACCAGGTAACCTGCATCAGAAGATTCATAACAAACAAAAAAAAGATTCATAGCAAACAACAAACCAATAAAAATGCACTGGTGAGAAGGAGGATGGGTCGGAGGGGAGACCAAAAGCCATCTGCAGACGATGGAACATCCCCCCACAGAGGGCTCACAAAAAGGGGCTGAGCCAATCAGGGTACAGTAGAGCACCAATGGATCACGCAATACATCTCTGGTCCCTGTAGGTCTCTTCACCCCACCCCCACCCCACTATCATGACCCAATGCTGCTTCCCACTCTGAACTGGCCTGGATCATTAAATCAATAAATAAATAAATGTTCAATAAATAGATATGTTCAATAAAAGATCAATAAATAAATGTTCTGGCCTAGGCAGCTTTACTGGAAAATTTTACTAAGTATTCAGAGAAGAATTCATACCACTTCTACTCAAATTATTCCAGAACATAGAAAAGTATGGAATACTCACACATTCAGTTGGTGAAACAAGCCTAACAGTGACATCAAAGCCAGACAACATGTACATAGGTAGACATGGAAACCAGGACACATGGAAACCAGAAACAGGAATGGGAATAGCAATACCAAAAAGGTAGGGAGAAAGTGGGGAGAGGATAAGAGAAAAGGGAAACTGATTACAATGAATCAAAGACCCAGAAGAAAAAACTCATATCATTATGAATGAGGGGGAGTGCAGAGTAGAGAGCCAAAGCCTATCTGTAGACAATTGGACATCACCTTACAGAAGAATTGCAAGGAAGAGATGAGCTAGTCAGGGTGCAGTATAGCACCAATGAAATATATAATTTTCCTCTAGTTCTTTACCTATCATGACTCCAATTCTACCTTACAAAACCAGCTAGACCAGAGCATGTACACGGATAAAGATCAGAGCTGGAAACACAGGGAATCAGGACAGATAAACCCCTCAGGACTAACAATGAGAGTAGCAATACCAGTTGGGGAAGGGGAAGGTGGGGGGAGGATGGGGAAATGATCACAATGATCTACATGTAAACTCCTCTCTGGGAGACAAACAACAGAAAAGTGGGTGAAGGGAGATATCGGTCAGTGTAAGACATGAAAAAATAATAGTTTATCAATTATCAAGGAATCGTGAGGGAGGGAGAGTGGTAAAGGGAGGGGAAAAAATGAGGAGCTGATACCAAGAACTCAAGTAGAAAGAAAATGTTTTGAAAATAATGATGGCAACAAATGTATAAATGTGCTTGACACAATGGATGGATGTATGGATTGTAATAAGAGTTGTATATAAGCCCCCAATAAATCGATTAAAAATAAGTGTTCTGGGGCTGAGCCCCGGTGGCGTAGTGGTTGTGCGCGGGACTGTGGCCCACTGGGATGGAGGTTCGATTCCAGCTCCATGGAGCAAAGGCTGGGCCTCCTACTCCCACCACTTGAGGGCAGTGAGGCCCCCCCCAAAAAAATAAATAAATAAATGTTCTGGCCTAGGCAGCTTTACTGGAAAATTTTACTAAATATTCAGAGAAGAATTCATACCACTTCTACTCAAATTATTCCAGAACATAGAAAAGTATGGAATACTCACACATTCAGTTGGTGAAGCAAGCCTAACAGTGACATCAAAGCCAGACAAAGGAAGTACTCAAAAGAAACATATGCATCAATATCCCGCTTGAATCTGGATGTACAATTCTCAGTAAGACTATAGTCAGCAGAATGCAACATCCAAAAACATACGTCGTGATCAAACAAGATTCATCCCAAGTGCGCAAAGGAGGATTCAGCCTTAGAAAATCAAATCGACGTAATCCGGTATTTAATAAAACAAAGAGAAAGAGAACAATCCTCTGCAGAGAAGGCAACTGATAAAATCCAGCACTTTCTTCATAAAACTTCTTAACAAAATAGAAACAAAAGGGAAATTCTTCAACACAATTAAGGGCATGTATGCAAAACCAACAGCCAGCACTGTTCTCCATGGCAAGAGAATGAAAGCATTCTCCTTGAGATCAGAAACCTGGCAAGTATGCCCTTTTCACTACCTGTATTCAATATTGTACTTGAAATCTTAACTTACATAATATGGCAACAAAGTAAAAGTATGGGTATGTAAGTTTGAAAGAGAAAATTAAAATATCCTTATTTGAGAATGATCATGTCCTACATACAGAAACATCCAGAGACTGCACAAGAAAGTTACTACAGCTGAAAAGGTTCAGCAAAGTGAAAGAGGACAAGATTAAACACAAAAACCAGGGGGCAGGCTGAGCCCTGGTGGTGTAGTGGTTGAGTGCAGGACTGTGGCCCACAGGGTTGGTGGTTCAAATCCAGCAGCAGCTCTCCGGGAATAAGGCTGGGTAGCTCCCACGACCACCAGAGAGCAGTGATGTCCCCCCAAACAAAAAAAGGGGGGCATTCCTTACGCTAACAAAGACTTCGAAAAAGAGATAAAGATAAAATACCATTTACAATAACCCCCAAACAATAAAATATCTAGAAGTAAACCTAACAGGGCCAGAAAAGACTTATACAAGAACAACCACACAATACTACAGCAAGAAAAATGATCTAAAAAACAGAAGAGCATTCTATGTTCATGAATTAGAAAACTTAACATTGGAGAAATGCCCACACCACCAAAGTGATCTATAAATAGAATGCAATCCTGATTCAAATCCCAATATTGTTCTTTACCGAAATGGAAAAAAAAATTAGCCTCCAACCTAACAGAATGATGCTAAAACCAAACTTAGAGAGAAATCTACAGTTTTCAGTGCAAGTATTAAAAAAGAAAGAATGGAAGAAAAGCTGGGAATCAGAGATAGAAGCTTCGATCTGAGGAAGATAGACAAAAATTCAGAAAACTGCTACGAAAGATAAGCCCCCCCTTTCTCAGCCCCACCCTGCAAAATCCCATTGCCATCAAGTTGACATGGACTCAGCAGTTCTGGAAGGTGTTTTTTTGTTGTTGTTTTTTGTTTTTTGTTTTTTTTGGGGGGGGGCATCACTGCTCTCCAGTGGTGGGAGTAGGAGGCCCAGCCCCACTGCTGGAATTGAACCTCCGTCCCAGTGGGCCACAGTCTCGCGCACAACCACTACGCCACCAGGGCTTAGCCCGGACTCAGCAGTTCTATGTAGAGTTTCCAAGATGAAATTTTTGCAAAGAAGACAGCTTCATTGTTCTCCCAGGAAGAACTGTGAACTACGTGTTTGTTCCTAGCCCAGCACCTAGCCCACAGCACCACCAGGGCTCCTTTACAAAAGATATACTAATAAGTTATACAGGTAAATGCTGAGTATCATGAAATAGAAATATAAGATATAATAAAAAAAATCAACCTAGTAAAAATTTTTGATTTTTAAGTTAGCCAAAACTTAGCAATAACCTAACTAAGCCCATTGTCATCAAGCCCATGCCGACTCATCGTGACCCTGTAGGACAGGGTAGAACTGCCCCTGTGAGATTCTGAGACTGTCACTCTTGTCAGGAGTAGAAATCCCTGTCTTTCTCCTGTTGAGCAGGAGCAAGTGTGTGTGTGTGTGTGTGTGTGTGTGTGTGTGTATGTGTGTGTGTGTGTGTGTGTGTGTGTGTGTATATACACACACATATATATATACTGGTATGCATGGTCCAATGGTAATAGAAAGAAGTGAAAGATTTACTTATAACAAAATAATACAGACTTCAGCATGGTATCAGCAGAGCTACTTTTGTACTGTGGTTTCAAACTGCTGACCTTTTGGTAAGCAGTCCAGCATGTAACCACTACACCACCAGGGGTCAGCAACAGACATTAAAAACTAGAACAGATAGGGCTGAGCCCCGGTGGCGCAGTGGTTGAGTGCGGGACTGTGGCCCACTGGCTTGGTGGTTCAAATCCAGCAGCAGCTCTCCAGGAGCAAGGCTGGGCTTCCCACTCCCACCAGAAGGCAATGATTGAAAAAAAAAAAACTAGAAGAGTTATTCGCAGAATATTATCATGATTCACAGAAAAAAACCTGTCTATAGTTTAAACACAGCAGAATCTAAAACTATTAGAGTATACAGCAAGATAACTCAACACAAGATTAATATATTAAAAGCATTTTACTTTCCTACATTCCTAACAACAATTAGAAAATGAAATTTTATAATACGCATTAAAATGAAAATTTTCAATCACCAGTAATAACATCATTTTCAGAAATGTTGCAGCCCCTCTATCCCATGACCTATACCCTCAGCATAAAGGGAACAGTTTATGCTGAATTCAATCCTAGTTAGGGATTTTTCTATGAGGAGTCATAAATACAGAACTACTAACATCAGCTAATTTTTTTTTCACACTATTAGGACCACAACAAATGTTTTATAAATTCTCAGAGATTAACGACATAATGTAAGAAACAGACCTTCTTAATCTTACATAACCCAATGCCTCCTTTTTACAAAAATATTTTGTATTCCCATTGAGTAAAAACCATAGATAAAATAAAACTTAAATAACTAACACATAGCCTATCTAATTAAACACACAGACTTCAAAAAATTCATGGAAAATTTCCATATGCTTTTAATTCCATTTTCTATGAACATTTTAAAGTGCCCTGATAATTAGACATGAACATAGAGAAAAATATATGTGTAAATGTGTGTGTGTGCACGGTCCAATGATAATATAAAGAAGTAAAAGATTTACTTATAACAAAATAATACAGATTTCAGTATGGTGTCAGCAGAACTACTTTAGAAAACATGATAAGGACAAATACTTGCATCTATACACAGATTGAATGAAAGACATTTTGCACAGATAGCTCCGATACAAATAGCTGCCTTGCTGTGGCATGAGTATCTAAACGACAATGCATATAATTTTTCCTTAATTTAATTTTTTTTGGGGGCATCACTGCCCTCAGGTGGTGGGAGTAGGAGGCCCAGCCTTTGCTCCGTGGAGCTGGAATCGAACCTCCATCCCAGTGGGCCGCAGTCCCGCACACAACCACTACGCCACCGGGGCTCAGCCCTATGCCACCAGGGCTCAGCCAAATTTTCCTGAATTTACAAAGCAATTTTAATCCTGAAAATACCAGTGTAGAGTATGTAAAGCCAATTTATAGTTGGGGTTGAGAAAAATACATAGCAGCTTGTATATACAAGTAAAATATGTGAAAGTTCCATAGTATTCCAGATAATTTATCAGGGTGCAAAAAAGTGCAGAATGCTGCAAGAACACTATCTAGTATGTCTGGTTTCTTTCCACTAAGTGTTACTAACTCAGCTGCTAGCATACCTGGAGACCCGAGTGTGCCAGAGTAGAATTGGGTTCCATGGGGTGTTCAGTAGCTTATTTCTCAGAAGCAGATTATCAGGGCTTTCTTACCTACCCCATTGGATGAGCTGCTGGAATATTCAAGGAGGGGCTGCAAAAGCAGATACCTACAATTTATCCTGGATTATGACCTATGGTACAAATGTTTTATTTTTTATTTTTTAGGCATCACTGCCCTCTGGTGATGGGAGTAGGAGGTTCAGCCTTTGCTCCTGTGAGCTGGAATTGAACCTCCATCCCAGTGGGCCACAGTCCCGCAGTTAACCACTACGCCAACCCAAATGTTGTTTTTTTTTTTAATCACTGCTCTCCGGAGGTGGGAGTCGGAGGCCCATCCCCAAATGTTTTTTATTGATAGAGGTGGGGGACCTGGGTAAATTTTTTTTGTCAGGGGAGGTAGCTGAAGTCAGTTTGGGAGTCTTTGAGGGGGAACCCTCCCAAAACAGAATTATGTTTCAACATTATGTATTTAACTTTTTTTACAGAGCAACTTTATAACCGATGTCATCAAAACACTGTCCTTTCACATCCCTCTGCATTTGAAGAAACAAAGAGAAGTCACACAGGGCGAGGCCAGGTGAGGAAGGTGCGTGGAGCAAGAGAGAGATGCTGTTTTTGCCAAAAAATGACACGCTGGGAAGACTGCATGAGTAGATGCATTGTCATAGTGGCAAAACCAGTGCCCCATCTGCCACAAAGCAGGCCTTTTTGTTGCACACTGTTGGACAATCTTTTCAGAACCTCTACACAGAAAACTTAATAGACAGAGGTTGATCTGTTGGAACGATCTCCAGATGCGCCATCCCCCTCACGTCATAAAAACAAAAGAACATGGTCTTGATATTTCATTTCACCTGACGAGCTTTGGGGAGTGGCGTGACAATGGCGTCTTCCACTGGCTTAATTGATGCTTGCTCTTAGGGTCATAAGAATAGCACCATGTCTCATCAGTCATGACCTGGGGGAAGAAGTCTGGGTCACTTCAGAGCTGTTCTTACAAAGCACGGCATGTTTCCACTTGATGCTCTTTTTCTGGTCAGTCAGAACCTGAGGCACAAATTTCACCATGATCCTTCTCATACCCAAATATTCCCTTAAAATTCATTGAACCAAGCAGCAAGATAGTTGGGATAACTTACACAACTCTTTAATGGTCCATCCTCAGTCTTTGAGAGAAATGCACAAATTTTGTCAACATTTTCCCCTATTCAGAAAGTTGACAAATGTCCAGAACGGACATTTCACCTCTTTCGATATGAGAAAAGCACTCATGCACTTGAATTTTTCCCATAGGACTGTCCTTGTAATTTGTGTTGAACATCACAATGGTTTCTGTGGCACTTTTCTCCACAAGAAAAAAAAATTTCACAGCCACACACTATTCTCTTAAATCACACACACACACACACACACACAGAGGTTCGAGTAAAACTGCTTTTACTAAAAAGTTCACTATGACCACAGAGAAACTTCCCAAGCAACACCACTAGGTACACTAATTCAAAGTCAGTTGCTGAATGCTCACCTAGTGGGAAAAATCATACTGCAAAAGCTTTGCTCCGGGGCTGAGCCCCAGAGTGGTTGTGTGCAGGACTGTGGATTGGCGGTTCAAATCCAGCAGCAGCAGCTCTCCAGGAGCAAGGCTGGGCCTCCTACTCCTGCCAGGGGGCAGTGATGCCCACACACACACACAAAAGCTTTCCCCAGCAGAGCTTTAGTCTGTTTGTTTGTTCCTTTGTTTCTTTGCTCTCAGTACCCCCTCATATGTTATCACCTTTGGGTTAGCCGCAGGATGCATTAATCTTTCACTCTACCCCATACCTTGAACGGCTACTCCATCCAACCCCTTGGCCAAAAGAAACACTTAGAAATTTTCAAGTTGCTACCCCAAGAGACAGCAACATGCCCATTGAAAAGCACTTGCCCACGCTAGCACCCACTGCCTCTGAACCCCTGAGAAATGTTAGATCACTCCAAATCATCTACTCACATGCAAGAAATTTAGAACTTCATTGAAAATTATTTTTCCCACAAATATCAAAGTAGCCATGATGGTTTTTTAAAAATCACAATATCCTTGTATTTCCTTACTTTCATATTTTTTTTGAGATGGAGGATGGATACCAAACATTTTTAATAGTGAAGTCTGAATCTAATGGTGTGGTTATGACCTGTTCAAACTCCCAATCAGATTTTGCCATAACTTGGCATGAAAAACTGAAGAACATTTTACATCAAGGAAATGTAAAGCGCTGGTGCAATGCTCTGATCCTAGTTTGATCACATCAAGATAAGCAAGGAATCACCCATTTGCTCCCAAAATGTTATTCGAGGATAAAAAAAATTTTTGAAAGAAAAATTGGAGGCAATTTTTCAGTTGTTTCTCTATCTCTGCCTCCAGAACCTCACTGCATTAAATATGTAGAGACTTTACTAAACAGAAAGAAAATCTGGAACTGAACTAAGAACTAAAATGCCTATTTTCCAAATAGACAGAACTTAGAAAAGTTAGTCAAATGTCATCATTTTTTGCTGAGCGATGGTGGTGATCCTTTTTCAAAAGTGCAGTTTTACAAGGTTGCTGTGGGTGTTGTGAAGTGCCATGGGTCAGGCCAACTCAGAGAGACCCAACATACAAGCAGACAGAAACACCGCTCTCAGCCTGCATCGCCCTCAGAATAGGATGTGTGAGCCCATTGTAGCCACAATATCACAACCCACCTTCGCGAAGACCTTCCTCTTTTTCACCAACCCTCTACTTGGCCTAGCAGAATGTCCTTCTCCAGGGATTCCTCCTAGCCTCATTTATCACTGTGATTGGTTTGGGGGGTAAAAAGATTTGAGTTTTCATACTAGCTCTCCCTAATTCTAGCTATGTGTCCCTGTACAATAATCTTAATCCAACTCTACATTTTCTTATATGCAAAATACCACCTATCTTGCAGTGTTGTGACAATATGCAAAGGACCTCACAGAGTGTTTTTCACATACTAGCTGTTTATTAAATAGGAAATGTGATTGCTATTATTAAAATTAGCTCTCATGTTTGCTAATATCCACTTATTAACACATCCAACTGTTTTTTTTGCTTCGTTGCTTCATACATAATCTTTTTTCCCCCTGGCTTGGGGAGCATCTTGAGATATGCAAGTTAAGTGCTGTACAATGCCTTCTTGTATTTAAGAGTCTTGCTGGTCTATCTGAAAACATGGTGTTCCAAAAGATGGGAGAAGAAAGAAAGGCAGTTATTAAACCACAATTCAACATTGACTGAACACCAGTCATGTGATGGCAGCTTATAAAAATTCAGTAGCTGTCTACCCACAACCTAATGATTTATTTGCCCCTGTCAACCTCTTTACATTTTATCTGGTTCTCTTTCTTCAAGCTTTGCAAGGAGAGCTGACTCCCAAACAATGGACAACATTCTAATAGTTTTTCAAAAGTTCTTTTCAGAAAAAAAGACTCTAATTTTTAGTGCATTTATATTTCAGATTTAAAACAACGTATAAATAGTTCTCAGGCTCTGCTTGCACGGTCCTCAACATCTCTCTTCCTCTGTCTCTGTCTCTCTCTGTCTCTGTCACACACACACACACACACACAGCAAATACACCCAATTTCACATCACCCAATCCAGAACATATCCCTCTCCCAGGCCTGAAGGAATTCTTCTATCTCTTAAGAAGTTGATAGGAAAGAGGTTTGGGAAGACGTTAGAAATATAATTGATGAGCTGCGTGGAAATCTGAGGAAAAAAATACTTATTTCCTGTTCATATACATGTAAAACTGGATATGCATAAAAAATTGCATATCACAAACTCCTGAAAGACCAATCTAAGAAGTTATGACTTACCTTGGTGCTTCTCAACCTTTTTTGACTGGGACTCAAACTAAGAAATTGATCTAATATCACAATATAGATCATACACACAAATATGAGTATCAATAAACATAAGAATTTAAAACAGAAGTTTCAAAAATAATGCTCTCACCCTGTAGGATGGTTTCTGGCCCTTTCTACTGGATTTCCTCTAAGCTGCTGGTTGAGACTCCATAAATTATTTTCTCAGCACCACAGACCTAATCAAAAATCAATCCCTCTTAGAGATGAGGATTGAGAAATAAAAGAAAGGGTCTTGTCCTAGACCACCAATGTGGTGGCTCAACAAAACAGAGGCTGACTATACTGCCTCCTAACCCAAGGTTCTTCGCAATACATACTGAAGCAAAAAGACCAACCCCCACCCCCACCCCAAGCATGAAAAATCCACAGGGGATTTGAAGCTTAAAAGCATGAGGATACACTGAGACATTGTGAGTGTTTCCTTTGCAAGCTGTGGTGAATATTAAGCTCAACCTGCTGCAGATTGAATCTTTTTCTCTAATGATGCCCATGGCCTAGCATGACTTGGCAGATGAGTAGTTGCTGTTTCTTCTTTTTTTTTTTCCTTTCCAGAAACCTTTCCTCCAGCTTCCGAAAACCATGCATGAAAAGCCAACACTCTCTGGTAGAGTCAATTCTAAATAAGTTTATTATGCACACATAGGTATTATTTGTACAGGGCGAGCTGACTTACAAATATTAGTGGACTCCCAGCCTATGCATAGCTGTTTTCTTCCCTTCCTAGGCTGCTGAGTTAAAATTTAAACATCAAAACCACATGGATCAATACAAGGGATATCAATGATCCCGAACCTATTAGATGCTACCACTAACAAGACCAGCTGCCTCTAACCCCTTTTAAAGCCTGAATGAGCGAAAGTGGCTTTGTTTAAAGACCTGCACGACAGGCTGTTTAGCAGATTAAAATATCGGTCTTCCTTCTGCCATCGGGCGGTAGGAGGGTGTTTTTCATTTCTTCCCTTCTTTGAATGTAGAATAAGGATCTTTACCCATCACGCAATGGGAATCTCTTCTGACCAGAAAGACTGACTGACTCCTGCGGGCTGGAGAAGGCTGAGGAGGGCGGCCGGGCGCAGGGAGAAGACGGAGGTCCGCACAGTCTCACCCGTCAACCACACCACTCTTCAGGGGCTATCGGGAAGATTGCGGGGCGCCCACCTCCCGCTGTGGGCCCAGGACTCCTTAAACCCGGGCGCAGGGGGAGCAAAGGGCGGAGTGCAAACTGCTGCGCTGCGGCGCGGGAAAGGGGGGGTTGGTGGGCGAGCTCTAAAATTAGCGCCCAAGAAAGCAGAAGTCGTGTGCTGCGGCTCCCAGAGCACCCCCAGCCCCGGGGCGCGGGCGGTCCCTCCGTCTGGGAAAGCACCCCCCCCACCCCGCCCCCAAACCCCTCCAAACAGGATCTGGAACCACGTGCGGCCTCCGGAGACCTTGGGGTCCATCGCTCCTCCCCCAACTGCGGCAAAAAATTTAAGGAGCCTTGGAATTTAAACCCCCAGAAGCCGCCAGTACCTTTCGGGCTGAACTTAAAATCCCGTGAGCGCCTTTCCTCTTTCCGGTTGTCACTTAACATCTCCTTCTGATCTCCGATCTCTCTCTAGCTCAATCGGGATTGGGAAAGGGAAAGGCTGTTAATGTCCCGGGAATGACGAGGGGGCGAGGGCTGGGGCGTGGGGGCTGTGCCTCCCAAGCTCTGCAAAATAAACAGTTCTGAAGGTCAGCGCCGGCTCCCCAGCGGGGACCTTGGCGTTCATTTTCTTAGCTTAACGTTCCTTCCGGGCTGCTTCTCGGGCAACCTTTGAGGTGTCTGTGGAGTGCAGATGCGTGCCCCTCAGCCCCGATGAAAAGGAGGCAGAGATGCTGCATTTAGTCTGCGCGGCGAACATTGATTGAATGGCACACCAGTTCGAAACCAGAAGCCGGTTACGCCTAAAAAGTCATCGCGTTTATTATATAACTCGAATTTTAAAAGGCATCTCTGCAGAGGAATTTTAAGTCAGCCGCCGGTAACAAGCAAACCGGTCGGTGGAGGGACAGCGCACCCCCAGCATCCTATCACCTCCCCCGACTTCAGACAGCCCCTTACCTTTATTTTCAGAATCTTTCATTCTCCCCCTCCTCCCTCGGCTGCAAAGAGGCAAGAAAGTCCGACTGATTCTGTGACACTGACTTTTGTTGTGTCATTCACAGCAGTCAGCGGTCTCGGGGGTCGAAGTCCCTCAACAGAGGAGCACCCGGGCTTGGATAATTGCATGCAAGCCGGTATGCGGGGTTATAATTGTGCTTATGCTGGAGGGAAAGGATGGGGATGAAGGCCGACGTAAACACAAATTCCAAAACACGGCATGGAATCGGATCTGGAGCCCAGGCTTGCCTTCCTTTAGTTCAGGTTAGGGGACCAACTGTTTAGTACCTCCTGGTCTCTGGAAAGCTGTAGCCCAAAGGAAACGGGAAATGACAGTGCCAAGTGCTGCTGTGTTTGGATCCCAGGGAATCCCTCATCTTTGCGGGGGGGGGGGGGGGTTCACTATATTCTCCTGCATCTTACACATCCATTCACTCACTCACTCAACAAACGGTTTCTTTTGCTTCTACTGGGACCAGGAGGTCTGGTGAATGATGGGGATTCAAGCACGAACAAGTCCAGCCCCAGGCCCTTAGCCTCCTCACAGAATGTTACAGTCCGCAGACGTGCAAGGAAATGAAATTTCTGCGAATTTTTTGAAAAATTCTCAGAAAATTGTCATTATCGTTCAATACCACTTATCCAAAAACTGTTTCAAACTGCCTCATACAAATGCAGTCAGAGGGCTGAGCCCCTCTGGCCTAAGTGGTTGAGTGCGGGACTGTGGCCGCGGCTTGGAGGTTCAAATCCAGCGGAGGCTCTCAGGAGCAGCGCTGGGTAGCTCCCACGACCACCAGAGGGCAGTGATGCCCCCCCCAAAAAAAGGAAAAACAAATGCAGTCTGAGAGCAACCCTGCACACAGGTTACTGCACCTGGTCTACAATCTAAGCAGATACACAAAGAGGCCTTAAGTGATTTGTTCTTAAGCCATTCTCCAGCTGAGCCTCAAGTAAATATGAAGAACCAAGACCCTGTTGTAACAGAATATCAGGAAGATTCAAATAATGTCTCAGTTTACTCCCAATCGTTATGCAATCATACATTCACCATGAAATAATGGTTGTGTCCACCACTATACCACTTGCTAGAGATTCAGAAGTACAAATAGACAGGCAATAATCATAGAGCATAAACATACAGTATATGCTGTAAAAGAACAATGAGGGTTGGTAACCAAGAAACAGGGCGCCATAAGAGAGGATGGCCAGAAGAGGTGATATCTGACCCATTTTACACAAATGGGTCATCAGAGTCCCTTCCAAATATCTTCACTCAGGAACTGCATTGCAGAGAAAGTTGTTTATATTTGTTTGCTTATTTTTATTCTAAACTCTCACAAGTTTGTTTGTTTATTTTTATTTTAAACTCTCCTCTGCTACAAGTGCACTTATGGGTAGCATTTTGTCCCTGTTATGTTGGTGGTGGTGGTGTACAGACTTGTACAACAGAAAGAAACAGTGCTGAGTCCGGTGCCCCCATTCCCTAATATTTCAAGAGGTTAACTGGTCTAGCCCACCTTTAGGACCACACAGATTTGGAGAAGGGCAACAATATGAAAGGACACCCACCTGTTGCTTTCTGCCCCTCGATTGCTGAGCTAAATGCAGTACGGATGTGGGAAATGTGCTGAGCTAGGAATGAGTCAGAGGGCGGAAGACCGATCTCTCCCACCCATTAACTGAGTGGTGTAGGGCAGGTGACTTAGCCTGACTGGCACCAGTTTCCTCATCTGTAAAGCGGGGTTAATCATACCTGCTGTGAACACGCTGCACGAAAGATCAAAAGGGAGAACAGATCAGGTACTCGGTAATGAAGCGCTGGATAATTATCAACATGCTTGGGCACATTATTATAAATAACTAATTACCAGCATCCACTGGCTCTTTACTGCAGCCCAAGCGTCAAATATGACTGGACAGTGAATGCCATCTGGGCCATCAGGGATCTTTGAGTTGACATCTCACTGCCACAATGTGAAGACTCCCTGAAAGTCATGGAAATTTTGGAGTCTTCAGATTTTTGTCCCCACATTTTCTTCTCAGTCTGTGACACCTTTCGCTTTCTGACTGCCAGCATAAGACCAATGAGGAAAACTCGCCTTCATGTCAAAGAAACAGACATGGCCATCTCCAAAAACCAAGGCCAGGGAAGTCAAAACGTGTCCAGTGAGGGGCTGAGAGAGCACTTGGTAGTAAAGTGTCATCATTCAGGCAATGTCGCTGTGCCAGGCACCGCTCTGGACATTAAGAATTGCACAGTGCTCAATACATTCCGGGCTTCAAGGAGCTTCAGGCAGGAGGTCTCCACAAGAGACGCCTGACGGGTTAGACAGAAGCATGGCAAGGCTTTGGTTCAGAGAACAAGGCAGAGGCTTCAGGACTATAGAGATGGGGTTCACCCTCTGCTGATTATTATACCCTAGATTTTAGGGCCTAGAATAACCTGGGGCAAGTTCCTGTAGATAGCTCCCAGTCTCCTCTCTGATTCCTATCTGTAAGCTATAGAAAATAATGGTCCCTACCTAAGAGGACTGAGTGAGCCTTAAGCCAGTTAATACATGTAAATTATATGACATAAAACCAGACACAAAAAGCTCCATAAATGCTATGGCACTTGTGACCTGGGTCAGCTTTATTTTTCTGAGCTTTGATTTCCTCATTAAATAGTAACTAACTTGTGGAATTGTTGTGAGAATTGTGGATCAGGAGAAAAAGCAAGTCCCTGATCCAGACGAGCAGCTAACCACCTGGCTGCCCTGCTTCAGGCCCTTTTATGTCAAGTAGACTGGTGGCAAGAGGGCAAGGGCCTGGGAATGGAAGTTTGGGATTTTTTTATTTGGGTCTTGATTCGTGTGTGTGTGTGTGTGTGTGTGTGTGTGTGTTCATTTCTAGAGGCAAAACATTATACTTTGAAAAGGTTCAAAGGTCCAAAAAAAGGTTCAAAAAATTGTACAGTAACCTCACCTATAAGAATATTTTTCTACACTTGTTACCCAACTTTAATTGATCCTAAAAAGAAAAAAAGAAAGAAAAAGGTTTAGAGGAGTTTGAAAACCCTTGACTTTCTTGGAGTTTATAGAGCCTTGACTTTTTTCGATCCTCACACAGAATTTACAGAACCCATTGCGTCCTTCAGGGGACTCTCAAAAGCCTCCCTGCTCCCAGAACCTCATAGCCACACCCAGATGAGGGGCAGGATGGACTCAAGCCCAGAGCCTTTCCAAAACAAGGCAGTGAGTAAGGCCAACTTCAAAGAAACTGGTATCAAATGACCGCCATAAATATCTGTAATAGAAGGAAATGATGCTGCACCCCAATTCCGGGGCTTCAGGAAGGTTTGAGGCAGGCTGCACTCGCTACCAAGGCCCCTCACAGCGCCTCACAGTCCTCGTCTCCTTATGCACCACTTCTGAGTCACCAAATCCAGTGAGTCATGCCCAGCTAGGAGGCCATCTTGAGAACAAAACTAAAGAGAATTTTCAAGAACAGTGAGACCCTGAATTAAACGGAGCGTTTTTTATTATTATTGTCCTGGAGAAAAATTAAAGGGAAAAAAATACTGCTACAACACTGTCAATTAAGTCTACCAGTTGGAAATGTTATCCTTGGGGAGGGGAGCTAGGCAAAAAATCGAAAGCTTTTACATTCCCTGAGATGAATAAGCAAAGAAAAATCCCTGGGTTTTGCAACTGTTTAACAAGCTCGGACTGCTAAGTGGCAGGTTGGAGGTTCAAATCCATTCACAGGTTTCACAGGGAGAGGGAGACTTACTTCCAAAAAGTTACTCTTCGAAAACCAAGTGGAACACAGTTCTGTTGACACCAATGGAGTCACCCTGAGTCAAAACTCACAGGGCAGCAACTGTTTTTAAGCCAATGGAGTCTCCGAGAATGTGTCTTCAATTAGGCAGATGCAGTGGTGGTTCAGAGGTGGAATTCTCACCAGCGAGGTGACAGACCTGGGTTTGATTCTCAGCACAAGTACCACTCAACTTATTTGAGACGTATGATGCTATGAGGCTGAACAGGTTTTAGAAGAGCTTCCAGACCCAAAAAAGACTAGGCAGTTCTGGGCCCCCACTTAACTCAAGCCCCAATCCAAGAAGAGTCAGTTCCGATAACATGGTCCTATCGATACTCAACCTTCATGAAATGATTACTGAAGATCAGGGTGCTACAGCAAAATGCGGTGAAGAAACAAGATGGTGCCTGGCTATCAATTGGAATAGTGTCTAGGATCTTAGAGATTTGTATTCAAACAAGCAGCCTTTGAAGCAAGGAGTCAACTAAGTCCACATGGAAGAAGCACAGCAGCTTGTGTGATCCACTGATGACAATGATAAAATTCAAATGTGACAAAGGGCAAAGTATTGGAGCACACAATTGGTAGAATGCTCTGGAGGAAAGTGAGAGCCCAGAGGTGCAGAGGAACTACTACGTTTAAGCCACTGGTAGACCCCCACTAGCCACAGACAAGGGTCTCCAACAACCTTACTATCAGACAGAGATCACTGCCATCTTGAGTGGTCAGCTGACCTCCCTATAGACCCAACCTGAATTTGTTCTAGGTGCAAGTAACTCTTGTATGTTTCATGACAAAAATGTCTTCCCTGACTTTTTTTTAATATTAAGGGTGGTCTTTTCTTTCTTATTCATTACACATACTTTATTCTTTATATTATTATTACTTTATCCTTACCACTTTATCTTGATTTTTTAGTTTGTTTCTATTGGATTTCCCAGTTTGTGACACACAGAAGGATTGGATAAATAGAACTAATAACCAATACAAGGCTTTTAAAGAAATGCAGTGGTGGGATGAGAGATAGGGAAGATAAGGGGATCTCAAGAGTGAAACAATGAAGGAGGGAGGCGGGGAGGGAGCACTAGAACTGAATGTGATTACACACCTCATTTTAAAGGTGATTCTACCATGTGTGAGGGGTGAGAGGAGTGTTCTAAAACTTATTGTGGTAATGATTTCACAATTCTTTTTTTTTTTTTTTTGCATCACTGGTGGTAGTGGGAGTCCCAGCCTTGCTCCTGGAGAGCTGCTGCCAGATTTGAACCACCAAACCAGTGGGCAGCAGTCCCGCACTCAACCACTATGCCACCGGGGCTCAGTCCAACAACTCTTATTGATACGACTGAACAACTGAACTATTGAATTGTATGGTACATGGATTAGATGCCAGTAAAAACAAAAAGAAGAAAAAGTAGGAAGAAAGGCCTGGCAATCTACTTATAAAAGTATAAGTAGCCAATGAAAACACATGGTCAGATCTCATTGTGCATGGATGGGTTCATTGTGAATGGAGGCAAAGGTAGTTGGCAACAATTGTTTCCCTGCAATCTCTTTTAGCTTTTGCTTTTGTTAGGTGCTGTCAGGCATAGTGACCTAAGTACAACAGAAGGAAACATTGTCAGCCCTGCCCCATCCTCACAATTTTTGAAGCCACTCTGACAATGTTCCTCTTTTCCACTTCTCCTTTACCAACTATGATATCCTTTTCTAAGGACTAGTCCCTCATGACATGCCCAAAGTATGTGAGACAAAGACTGGCTTACTGCCAAGGGACATTTTGGCTGTACGTGTTCCAAAACAGCTTTTGTTATTATTTGACTCCTAGCCAAGATAACTTATGGTACTTTGAATATTCCTCATCAGGACTATAATTCAAATGTATTGATACTTATTTAGTCTTCCTTATTCAACATCCAACTTTCATTTGCAAATAAGGCCGTTGAAAATACCATGGCTTAGTTTGTCAAGGTCCTCAAAGTAACATTCTTGCTCTTCAATGCTTTGAAGCAGTCTTATGCAACAGATCTGCCTGATGCAATGTGTCCTATGATTTTTCTTTTTTTTTTTTTACTTGAAATGTAATTTTTAATCATTTCTACAACAACATGATTTAAGACAAAATTTAGCTATCCATATTTTTTAATTAAAAATCATTTTATTGGGGGCTCGTACATTGTTTTACACAATACATAAATAAACATACTGTGCGAAGCACCTTCACATGTCTGCTGCTGTTGTCATTCTCCAAACATCCGCCTTTCCCCTTGAGCCCTTGATATCGGCTTTTCCATCCTTTCCCCTCTTCCCCTGCTCTCCCCTCCCCACCAGGCCTCAATACTCCATAAATTATTGTTGTTCTGTCATGTCTTACACTGTCTGACCTCTCCCCCAAATAGGAGAGGTCCTTCAAATAGGAGCTTATGTATATCCTTGCAGTTGGCTCCATCTCTCTACCCCGTGTGATTTCTTATTTGCTGCTTTCATGAGCATTCACTGTGGATCCAAACTTTGATAACTTCAATATTTTTTCCATTTATCATGATGTTAACCTACTGGTACAGTTGTGAGGATTTTGGTTTTCTTGACATTGATTTGCAATTCATATTGAAGGCTGTAATCCTTAATCTTCACCAACAAGTGTGTCAAGCAAGGTGTGTCATCTGCACATCCCAGGTTGTTAATAAGCCTCCACCAAACCTGATGCCATGTTCTTCTTCCTATAGTCCAACTTCTCATATTGTTTACTTACCATACAAATTGAATGTGGTTATGAGGATATAACACTGATAAACATCTCTGCTGATTTTAAACCACATCGTATTATTCCCTTGTTCTCTTCAAACAACTGCTTCTTGGTATATACAGATTCCTCATAAGCACAATGATGTGCTCTGAAATTCCTATTCTTCTCAAGGCTATCCAAAGTTGTTGTTGTTTTTAATTTTTATATTACATACTTTTATTGGGGGTTCTTACATCAATCCATACATCCATCCGTTTTGTCAAGCAAACTTGTACATATGCTGCCATCATCATTTTCAAAGCATTTTCTTTCTACTTGAGCCCTTGGTATTAGTTCATTGCTTCCCCCTTCCTCCCTCATGAACCCTTAATAAATTATAGATTATTATTTTCCCATCTTACATCATTCTCTGTCAACTCCACTCACTTTTCTGTTGTTCATCCCCCTGGAAGGGGGTTATATATTGATCCTTATGATTGATTCTCCATTTCTGCCCCCCCCCCCGACTTTCCTTTTCTCCTCCTGGTACCTCTGTTCTCATCCTTGGTCCTGTGGGGTTTATCTATCCTGAATTCCCTGTGTCTCAGGCTCTTATCTGTAGCAGTGAGCATGTTCTGGTCTAATCTGATTTGTAAAGTTGAGGTCATGAAAAGTTGTTCTTATCTACACAGTTAAGTGCCTTTGTATAGTCAATAAATATAAGTAAACATCTTTCTGGTAAGCATCTCTCAGATTTCAGCTAAGATATCTGATGTCAGCAATTATATCTTTGTGTCACATCCTCTTCAGAATCTGGCACCTTCTGGTCCATATACTGGTGCAAACATTGTTTTGTTTTGTTTTAACTTTTTTTTGGCATCACTGCCCTCTGGTGGTCGTGGGAGCTACCCAGCCTTGCTCCTGGAGAGCCGCCGCTGGATTTGAACTGCCAAGCCCATGGGCCGCAGTCCCACACTCAACCACTACGCCACCGGGGCTCAGCCCGCTGCAAACATTGTTGAATGGTCTCCAGTAAACCTTTCCTTGCATGTCATATTAATGACATTAATAAGCAATTTCCATATTCATTTGGGCCACCTTTCTTTGGAATGGGTAAAAATATAGATCTCTGTCAGTCAGATAGGCAGATAGCTGCCATCAACTGTATTGCTATAGATCATGGTCAGCAAACTGGCTCGCGAATATGCAGCTCTTTCAGTATGAACATGCTGTTCTGAAATAACACTGAAAACATCTGAAGGCTATTACTTCAGATCACAGTGACTTCATTTGTTGGGAAAAAACGTATTTAAGGCTCCCGAGTGATTTAAAAGTTGTTAGGAGGGGCAGGATTGGCTCTTCAGTCTCAAGACTTTGCCGATCCCTGGTAAAGACAATTGAGGACTTAGTGTTTTGTCGGTTTGTTGAGACATTTTAATTGGCATGCCATCAATTCCTGGAGACTTGGTTTTAGCTCATGGCTTCATTGTAGCTTGGACTTCTTTCTTCAGTGTGATCACTTATTAATCACGTGCTATCCCTTAAAATGGGTGAATGTGAACTAGTTCCGTTTGGTACAGTGCATCCCTTCCATCCTCTTTTGAGGCTTATTGTACCATTCAATATTTTGTCCATAAAAATCTTTCAGTACTACAACTTGAGGCTTGAAGTTTTTCTTGCATTCTTTCAACGTGACATATGCTTTGCCAGCTCTTCTGTCCTTACTTTCTAACGCTAGGTCTTTGCGTGTTTCATGTAATAACTTGATCTTCTGACGTTGCCCTCCTCTGTTACTTTCTGTTCACGTCTTACATCATTTCTTCCATTTGCTTTAACTGCTCCACAATCAAGAGCAAGTGTCAGTCTCTCCTGACAACCACCTAGACCTGTTCTTTCTCTCTTTTTTTCAGTCTCTGCTTTCTTCAATCCTTTCTTATCTTTTTAAGGGCCTTTTGCTCGCTTCATGTATGTTCTTCATGTCATTCTACAGATCATGGGGTCTGTCACGACTATTCAGTGAGGCAAATCTAGTTCTTGAGAAGTTCTCTAAATTCAAATGGAATATACTCGAGATGGCCTATTATTGTAGTAGTTACATAATTTCACATCAACTTGAAGATATTATAGTGTAGGGGTGAAGTTTACCCTGTCAATCAGGTCACAGCCTGAAGGCACCTCCTTGTGGGTGTGGCCTTCTCATAAGGAGGGTTCTGGAACCCTCCCCCACTCTCTGCATTTACTTTCCTGTTGATGAGCCACCCTGAGACTCCTTAGAACCTTGTGATGCCTCTCCCGCCATTGAATCCACAAGACATTGCACCCACCAGCCTGTGATGTTCCTGCACTCTGCATCATGGCATATGGCTTCGTGAGTCTGAAGAGGGCCTTCTGGACTAGTTTTGTCCTAGTGGACTTGAGTCGGCATGGGCTGGAATATTTCATGAATGGACAATTACTTCTTGATACAAAGCTCTCTCTTACACATGTATGAGTGTCAATGGGTCTGTTTCTCTAGTCAGCCCGACTTAACACAGTCGTGTTTGGCTTTTAGGGACTTGTTTTAACCTTCAACTTCAACTTGAACTTACATAAGAGCAATTGATGGGTTGCTCCACAGCCATCCCTGACCCTTATTTGGCTGCTGCTATTGCACTTCCCCATTGTCTCTTCCACAGACAAAGGCAGTTTGACTTCTGTGTATTACACCTCACAAAGTCCACATCTGTGGTTGCCGTTTAAGTTGCTGAAAAGTTGATATCGCTACTAAGAGGCAGGCAGTTAATGAGTAGCAGACTTGGACACTGGAGGGCATTTACTCTTCACGCTAATCTTGAGGACAGTACAGTAATAGCATCCTTCACTTAGGAGGGGGCTAGTAACTTGCTAGGAGCCCGGATGGCATTGTGGGTTACGAGTTGGGCTACAAATTGAAAGGTCAGCAGTTCAAAACTACCAGCTCTTTTGTCAGGGGGTGGGAGGTGGAGTGGGGAATGAGGTTTTCTATTCCTGTAAAAAGTTCCGGTCTCGGCTGAGCCACGGTGGCGTAGGGGTTGTGCGCGGGACTGCGGCCCACTGGGACGGAGGTTCAATTCCAGCAGTGGGGCTGGGCCTCCTAATCCCACAGCCAGAGAGCAGTGATGCCCCAAAAAAAAAAGTTCTGGTCTCAGAGACCCACAGGGGCAGGACTACCCTGTCCTTTAAGGTACTGTGAGTCAGAATTGGCTTGACTGCAGTGAGTGTAAATGAGTCATGTGCTGGTGTCACAGATGAGGGTAGAGATTTAAATCCACATTTACAGATTGTAAAGTCTTTGCTCAACTCACTAAGCCAATGGACCTCAAAGGTTAAAGTGCATCACAGATCCCAAGGGGCTGGTTAGGACACAGGCTGCTGGGTCCGTGCCTAGAATTCCTGTTTGGGCAGCTGCATTTCTAACAAGTGACGATGCTGCTGTCCCAGGAAGCACACCCACGATTGTGCTCCACCATCACCTACCTGGATGCAGAATTGGTGGTTTGAGAAAGGGCAGGCCCCAAAGATTGTATCATTCCGGGTGGGCACCCCAGTCTGACAAGTGGTTACTTCACAGTGCCTCGTTAACATTTCCATCGTCACAGCTCCACCTTCCTCTCAATCTACAATCTCATTTGATCTTTCCAATAGCCCTGGGATTAGGCTAAATTGGAATCATTATTAATGTTCAAAGTCAGCAGTCAAACCCTCCACCCACTCCTATGAAAAAGATGAGGTTGTCAGCACCATAAAGACGAGGGTCCCTTTGTGTTAGAATCAACTCCATGGCAGTAGATTTGTTTGTTTGCTTGATAGTTTAATGGCTAGAAAAAGAAAGACAGTGGCCGAGCGGTTAAGCATTTCACTACTAGCCCCGAAGTCTGAACCCCCGGCTTCTCTGTGGGACAAAGGGCAGTCTGCTTCCATAGAGATGTACAAGCCTGGAACCCCTGTGGGGCAGTTCTACTCTGACTGTCATACATAAATTCGACTCGGTTCCATTGTGAGTGGGAGTTCACTGCACCAAGAGAGCTTGTTAAAATGTAGATTCAGTATTATCTGGAATGGAATGCTGATCCTCAGCAAGGGGCCAAGCTGGAATGAACCAGTTCAAAACCCAGCTGTCAAGTATCTGTCCTTTCTACAAGATATCAGTCCTGGAAAGCATTATCTAATGACTTCCACACCCTTGGCTTTCCAGGGAATACTACAGGTCAGGAAGGGGCCCCTGTCCCATTAGGTCTTCAGGGGGTTAGTTTCTGGTGGAAGGAAGACAGAGCCAAGCCAAGCCATTCAAGGCGTCAGGCAAGCACCTGCGCAGACTCCGTTCTCCTACATCTTTTCTGTATGGCTGAAATATGCTGCTCTGGATAGGATAATAGCATTTGAGGGGGTTAATTTCCATTCGGCCTAGCTTCCCATCTCAAACCCCTTTCACTGTGAGGTATGTTCTCTAGCTAACATCTATTTATTTGCATTGTAAAATAAGGTTTTGGATATATAAACTAACAAGTGATTTGTATCCAGCATATTTAAAGACTTTTATAATTAAGTTAAAGGGGGAAAGACATGAGACGGTGTACACATGGATGGCCAGTATTCACATGAAAAGATACTCAGCATTGATACTTAGTTGTCAGAGAAACATTATAAAACAACCATGAATGGCATTCCATACAGTAAGTTCAAAAGCAATGAAAAGCCTCACAGCATTGCCCAGGCAAGGAAGTATGAAATTCAGACTCTCCCCCCTCTACTTGCTGGTGGGAGTATAAAGTAGTACAGATAGGTGGAGGTCACCTTGGCAGTATCTTTCAAAATTGAAAAGGCATATAGCCTGAACCCTGTAATTGCCCTTCCAAGTATTTTACAGGCATCATCACAAGTGTCTGTGCGGCAAACTTCAGACGCATCCTCTAGATTTATATATAGTCTTAAGGCTGCAGTCACTTCAAAATGAAGGTCTGCCTGCTGTGCTCAACACACAATGCGAGGCTGAGAAGCTGCCAGGAATGCCTGTAAAAGATGCTGCTTCTCACATGCACACAGGCTCCCCGGTGAAAAATGGCGTGGAGAAGAAGGGGAGATCCTCACACTTACACAAGCTGTCCTGAAGGAGTCTCCAGTCACTGTCTTGCTCCACTGCTGAGGAACTTTCCAGATCCACTACTGACCATGTCTGGGCATGATTTTCCGGTGGAAGATCTGCCTCACTAGTGACAATAATACCAAACAACACCATCTTGTGAGCTGCTTACGTGGACAAGGCAGGTCACATGCATCCACTCACTTCATCCTCACCATACATTACATACAGGGCTTATCATCGCAATTTGACCCTTGATAAGTTAAATAGCTTACCCAAGATCGTGCAGTTAATAAATGGCAGCCTCGAAAGTCAATGTCTGCATCCAAAGCCTATGCTACTCAATGCCCAAACCGACACTGACAAGATCATGAAACTTCCAAGCAATCTTTTAAAAGTAAACCCCCCATCTCCCCCACCAACACTGTAGATAGTAAAAAATTTTAAAGCAATAAAAAGCAATTGTTGGGAGAGAATCCAGAGAGTTTAGAACCTTTATCCATTGCTGGTGAGATTAACCACTGCTGGTAGGACTAAACCCTAGACAACCACACTAACAACTGGTCTGGGGATTCCTCAAATGAATAGGAATAGAAAGGCCATATGACCCAGCAATCCCTCTGTGCCGTACATGCCCTACAGAAATAAGGGGCAAAATACAAGCAGACATACGCACAGGAGATGGAAACACCCTAAATGCCCATTCATGGTAGAATGGATACACACAATGAAATACTACCCATACTTTAAAGAGTATTGGTGAAATGGTGAAATGTCCCAACAAGGATGGCTTTGGAAGACGTTTTGCTGAGTGGAGTTAGTCAACGCAAAAGAACAAAAATGATACCAGGCCAGTGTTATAAAAGAAAAAACATCAGGATGAGGGGCTTTCTAAGAAACAGGCTTTAAAAGTTACCAAAGGTGGGAGGAGAAGGGGGAGAAATAGGCCATAGGGTAAACCAAACGCCAACCTCATGACCATGGAGTCAGAGCCGACTCACAGTGAGCAAAGGGAACTGGGGAGAAGTGCCCCTGTGGGTCCCCAAGTCTGTACTGGAGTAGAAAGTGCAGCTGTTGCCCTGGGGACACTGGAACTGATGACCTTGCCAGTAGCCGCTGACTGAGCAACCACATGGCACCGGGGCCTCCTGGGTTATTGGGTAGGCGGGTGTTATTGCGTGGAGGGGTAGATAATATTCTACAAGGGGGAGAAGAACAACAACAAAAATTAGTAGGAAGGGAGAAAGGCAAGCTATTGGAAGGACTGATCAGCTGTTTCAAGTTGTTGAATGCAAAAATGATTATCTGTTCAAATCCTGCGATGGCTCTCAGGAGCGGCACTGGGTAGGTAGCGCCCACGACCACCAGAGGCAGTGATGCCCCCCCCCCCAAAAAATGATTATCTGAAACATAAATTCCCACCTACCTCATTAAAAAAATACACAAATAAAAAGTTTAAATGGAATTGAAATATTTTATTTGTGTGGTATTTATTAATTTGCTCCTCTCTGTTGAAGACATGGCAAAAAGCATGCTGTTTCAAGAGTCAGGCTTGAGTCTCCCCTTGCCACACCCACACCTGCACACACACTCACACACACACACACACACACACACGGGAACAGATCAGCAGATCTTCCATGTATGCCGCAGCAGTGACCCCCAGCAGTCGCATGTGCTCCTGTAAAACACACAGCCTCTCTCATTTTACCTCCCTCATCTCTAAAGAGAAAGAAAAAAAAACACCCGAGGACCCTGCTTATAGGAGTGCTGTGGAGATCGAAGGGAGATCTGGTACTTAAACATTTCTGTGACAGGCAAAAGAATCGTGCAAGGGGGCTTCAAACCGCTTATGGAAAAGTGAGATGAAAGGATAATGGAATTTTCCCATGAACTCTATAAAACTCTATAAAGTTCCCTCATAGAACACCCAAGTCACCCTTGTGATGGGTTGTCAGGTCCTATTGATGAGAAGAAATCATGTGTGATGATAGTGGGTCCTGAACTCTATGGCAGGAGCAACTGTGGCAGGAGGAGAGTGTGTTTGCGTGCAACAGAGATCTGTATTTTTTGTTTCATTACAGAACTCGAAAACTTAGCCTAGCCCAGGTGCTAGAGTGGCAATCTCCATTCCTGCCTCTTTTCTAAAAACCTGCATACCGACAGGCCAATGCTATGGACCTCGGCACAGAATTATTACTTGCAGAAGACTTGTTGCGATTGCCAATCTCATTGAACTGCTCAGAGGAGCAGAAGAAACGGGATGGCCAACCACCAGCAGCCTGAAGCCCTACTGGGTGTCAGCTATAGCCCTTGATGACAGAGCAGGAATGGTACTGGGCCGATCACATTCTAAAGCCAGCAACAGAATAATGCCAACCCACAGGTCGCTACAGGGTCTCTCTGGCTCAGAATCCACTCACGGGCCCTGAGTGAGTGTCTTCCCTACCAACTAGAGAAAAGCTTGTGTCCAACACAACAGATATTTGACAGGTGATTACTGCGGCCCCTGGTCACATGTATTTTTATACATACTGCTGACAATGTGACCATGTATTTCAGTTGTTGACTCATTTACTTCATGAACTCGTTTAAGCCTGAAAACACCCTTATAAGGGAAAGATGGCATCAATGACAGGGCCCTGGTGAAATCTCCCTTCTGCCCGGGATCAGGTCAGCCATTTTAGAAATCACGCCACGTCAGCCTCTAGGAAGAATCCTCAGATGATGGAAGTGGACTAAAAGGACAAGGAAGGGCACGCACGCTCAAGCGAGCAAGCTGGGGGAGACACACACACACACACACGCATATGTAGGTGCAGCAGGCAACAAGTCTTCCATTCCTACAGCAAACAGGTATCTGCACAGTGCCACACCCTGCACGCTGCCTGCAGGGGATGCAGAGAGGACGTGGATTGGAAATCTGCCCAGTTGGAACCTACAAATACCAGACACACATGAACAAATGCCCTACAGGCGATGCAGCACTCCAAGAGAAGTTACAGGTGGCAGGCACTCTAGGGCTGGCATCACGGAAGATGGCATTTTGTAGGGCGAGTGGGAATGAGCCGGGCCGAGAGATGAGGGCATGGCCATGCAGATAGGAAAAAGACCTGGAGGCAGCACAACAGGTTACAGACCTGCCTAGAGCTCCGTGATGGCTTCCCAGCTCCCTCGGAACAACATCACATTTCCGGTCGTGGCCCGCCCAGCCCTGGATTCGGCCTCAGCCTCCCTCCTCCATCTCTCCTTCAACAGCTTGTTCCATGTGATGAGGAGCAGGCACACAGGGATCTGCCCACTTGTCATTTCCTCCCCCTGGAAACCTGTCCTCCTCTCCAGACTGCAGGAATTCTGAGTCCATCTCCAGGTCTCGGGGAGGCCATTCCGTGTCTACCCACCAAGTGAAACGGAATCCTCTCTCCTTTTCCGCCCCCAGCAGACAACTGTATTTCTTAGAAACACGGCTCCAGTCATTTCTAGTGGCATGTTACCTGTTTCATGAGTGGAGTGCCTGGCTCCCCTTGCAGAAGTAATTCCATGAACAGGAACCTTTCCTATCTGTTCAGTCCAAGCCCGAGCCCACAGAGGGTTTTATATATATATATATAATGAAGGAATAGTGACGCCCTGTTCGCATAAGGTGGGATTTGTCTGGAAAACAGTTTGCTGCGGCTAGCCCTTAGGGGAAGAAGCATCAGGGCAGACAGGTTGGACAGATGAGACGGGTCCTAAAGGGGAGGATCGTGGGTCCAGATTAATTGTCTCAGCAGTACTGCATTGCAGACGCCAGGCCAGGTGTTGGGGGAGGGGGGGTGCGAAAGATTGTCCCCGCGACACCCAGGATCCTCTCTGGCCCAAACCAGAGGGGCAAAGGGGACTTTTGCGGTGGGAGAGGGGGCGCGAATAAACAAGCTACAGCCATCTGGGCCAACAGGCGATGCTCTGGGGGCCGCGAAGTGAGGGGCAGGGGGACGGGGTGGACAGAGACTCATCTCAAAGATGGATCTTGTGGGAGAGGAGGTGGGGTGGCTCAGAGGGGACTCGGCCCCCAGGCCACACGGTCCCTGCCAAACCGCCCCCTGCCGCGCTCGGTCCCTCCACCGCACCCCCCAAGTCGGACAGCCGGCCCCGGTTCGAGAACTCGGCCCAAGATGCCGGCCCCCCGCCAGCGACCCCCGCTGCAGCGCGGCGAGCCCGGCGGCCGAAGCGCCCCGGGAGGCCCGCGCCGGCCACGCGGGGTAACAGGTCCGGGCCGGCCGCGCCCACACTCACACTCACCCTGCGCCGCCCCGGGAGCCGAGCGCGTCCTCCACAGCCGCCGGGTCGCCTTCCACCGCCGCAGCGAGGAAAGCAGCCGCCGGCGCTTCTTGCCTCCCTTCTCAGTGGCGCCCATCTGTGCGCCCGCGCCCCTCCCCCGCCGCCCGCCCGCCCGCCTCCGCCGGACCGTCCCCGCGCGCTGCCACCGCGCGCGCGTCTGCGAGGCCGGCCGCCGGCGCCGGGGGAGGAGCCTGGGCCGCGCGGGGGACCGTTGCTCGCGCGCCCCCGCCGCGGCTCGGCGGCCTGGGAGAGGCCCGCGCTCCTGCCAGCGCTCAGGTGACCCTGGCAGAATAAGCGATCACACCGTGTCCCGAGGTCAAGCCATTTCCGGACGGAGGTCCCCCCCCGCTCGCCGTGACCTGGGGAAGACCCCCAAGGCCTGAGCTCTCTGTTTGCTGGGTTGTCGGGTTGGGTTGTTTTTTTGTTTTTTTTTTTTTAAATATATATCTTGCGGTTCATTGCCTGGGAAATTTTCAAGGAGAATCTGACCGACAGTCCTGTTTTCCTCATACAAGGATGCTTAGAGAATCGAATCTCTTCCCCCCTCCACCCCTATACTTTCCCATACAGTTGAGGATCAAATCTCAACAACAAGCTCCGTGGGGTGTGTGGCGTCTTCCCTTTATCCGGGAGAAAACCGACATAGCAGATCAGAGGCTACCTTTCCCCCTCCAAATGCCTTTCTTCGCCCTCCTCCCTCCTCTCTCTAGACACTGCCATCAGAGCGACCCTGTAAGACAGAGTAGAACTGTCCTTGTGGGTTTCTGAGCAAGGGAAGCGCTAAATCGTCACTGGGATCATCTGAGAAGAAAACCGAGACAAAGTTCCCGTTGCATGGTCTTGGGGGGTGTTAAAGAATAACCGCTCCCGTTTATGGAGTTCTTTCTCTATTTGATGGGAACGTGTGTACACCCTTGCACTCATCTAACCCTCCCCTAAGACACTCAGTGGGGGAAAAAGGTTCACACCTAAGAGATTGGGAAACTGAGCATCGGAGAAGACAGAGGACACCTATAAAACCTTTAGAAAATGTTAACTGGAATCATGAAGTTGACGTCGTAAGTCAAAGCAGTTGCACATCAGACAAGGGCTTGACCAGGTGACCAAATTAACATCAAGAGTGGGGACGTGTGGACTGAGTGACTCCAGATGCGATATCCCAAGAAAACATGTCACCGAAGTAGTGTGGGGGCCAAGAATACACATCTGAATCCAACCACTGGGAAAGGGCAGAGAAATCCAAATGAGGGCAGCCCTGTATCCTCCAAGAACATCAAGGCCATAGGTGATGGACAGGGTTATGGAAATGCTCTAGGTCAGGGGTCGGCAAACTCTTGAGACCAAAGAATCAATCCTGTCCCTCCTAGCAACTTTAAAGTCACTCAAGAGCCTAAGTTTTTCCCAAACAAATGAAATAATAACCTTCAAATGTCAATGTCACTTCAGAGCTGCACATTCACACTAAAAGAGCCGCATATGGCTTGCCATCCACTGCTCTGGGTGAAAGGAGGCTCAATATGATAATGAAATACAGCACTTGAACCCACACTAGACCTCTATTGGTCTTTGCATTGCCTTGTTGTCTTTTAAGGCTCTCAAGTACATTACACTGACAACACCAAAACGCAAACCCACCGCCACCAGTAGGCCTGATAGGACAGACACAATCGTCCACTAAGGCTTCCAAGGCTGTAACTCTTAAACAGACTGCCACAACCTTCAACCGGAAAATTCAAACCATCGACCTTTCAAATCACCTTGAAATCGTTAACGTTTAGATGAGCGACCCCCTTCAATGACACCCGGGCGTCTTTCACTATCCCTAGTTGTCAAATCTTTAACGCATATTTCAGAGTGTAACTGAGTTACAGAAAGTTTTCAAGCCTATGACCTTTCAAAGCAGACCACAAGGTCTTTTTCCCCCAAGGAATGTGTGTCCGTTCAAACCTCCAGCCTATCTGTTAGTAGCCCAGCACTGAACCATTTGCAATAGCCATTATGTTAGTCTGCTAGTGCTGCTATAAAGTAATACCACAGGTAGATGGCTTTAACACACAGACATTTGAGTTTGTGCAGCTTAGGAGGTTAGAAGTCTAAATTCAGAGCGCTAGCTCTAGGGCGGGCTCTCAGAAAAGGTTTTTCTTTGACTCCTTTGAGGTCTTCCCATGTCTTGGTATCTACCTTGCCCTACTTCTTCTCTGCTCACACTGCAATCAAGTGGATGTTAATTCACTGTCATTCCTCTGTGGGCTTAGGGCAGCAGTTCTCAACCAGTGGGTCTTGACCCCTTTAGGGATCAAACGACCCTTTCACAGGGGTCACCTGATTCATAACAGTAGCAAAATTGCAGTTATGAAATAGCAATGAAAATATTTTTATGGTTGGGGGAGTCACCACAGCATGAGGAGCTGTATTAAAGGGTCATGGCATTAGGAAGGTTGAGAATCAATGGTTTAGGAGATTGTAACTTTGCAGGAGTAGGAAGCCCTCTGATTAATCTCTTTTAGATTTCCAAAGAGTTTGATTCAAGACACATCCACACTAAGACTCATGAACATACCAAAGGGAATGCATTCCGAAAAGGGACTGATTATAACCACAAATCATAGCAAACTCACTGCCATGGAGTCAATTAATTGTTTACAACTGACCAGAGAGGTTAGAACTGCTCTCTCTGGGAAACCATGACTGTGACTATTTTTAAAAGTAGAAAGCTTCCTCTTTCTCCCTTAGGCTGGTGGGGTTTTTTTTCCCAATCATTTTATTGGGGGCTCATACATCGTTTTTCACAATATATAAATAAGCATACTTGTCAAGCACCCTCACATGTCCACTTCTATTATTGTTCTCCAATCATCCACCTTTTCCCTTAAGCCCTTAGTATCGGCTTTTCCATTCCTTCCCCTCTTCCCCTGGTCTCTCCTCCCCTCCAACCCTCAATAGTTTATACATTGCTATTGTTTTGTCATATCGTACACTGCCCGATCTCTCCCCCAACCCACTCCTTTGATGCCCGTCCTTCAAATAGGAGCTTGTGTATATATCCTTGCTGTTGGTTCCGTCTCTCTACCCTCCCCCTTCTCTCCACCCTTCCAGTATCTCCAATCTAACCATTGGCCCGAAGGGGCCCATCCATCCTGGTTTCCCCATATCTCCAGCTCCCCTGTATGCCAGTGTGACTTCTCCAGTCCATCTGGATTTGCAAGGTAGAGTTGGGCCCATGATGGTTGGGGGATGGGGAGGAAGGCTTCAGGAACTAGAGGAAACTTGTATGCATCATCACTGCCCGGCTGCCTCTTGACTGGTCTGTCTTCTCCCGGTGACTCCCCTGTAAAGGGGCAAACAATTACCCACCAGTGGGCCTTAGGTCCCCACCCTGCTGTCCTCCTCCTTTGTAATGATGTGATTCTTGTTCTTTGGTGCTCGATATCTGCTCCCTTCGGCCCCTCTTGATCACGCATGCTGGTGTGCTTCCTGCATGTGGACTTTGCTGTTTCTGTGCTGAATGGTGACTCGATTATCTTTAAGTCTTTGAGATTCCAGGCATTCAATCATTTGTTAGCTGGGTACCATCATTTCTTCTACTTTGTTTGCCTTTGTATCCATTTGTCATCAGCGATATCAGGAGTCAGTTGGTCCATTGATTTTGATTTTTGTTCTTTGATACCTGATTGTTTCAGCACCTCATGATCGCACAGGTAAGTGATCTTCTTTTATGGTGGGTTTTGTTGCTTCTGAGCTAGATGGCTGCTTGTTTATGTTCAAGCCTTTAAGACCCCGGATGCTCTATCTTTTGATAGCTGGGCCCATCTGCTTTCTTCACCACCCTTGCTCATGGTCCTACATATCCTCAGTTGGTACATTGGGGATGTGTGCACACAGTGATTTATGTTTATTTTGTTTTGTTTTTTTCCGCCCCATTTGATGTCTATTGCCTAGACCTTTTACCACTTTCACCACCATCTGACCACGCTGGCTGTTGTGCTTCTTCTGTGTGGCTGTGGTCTCTTCTCAGGTAAATGGTCTAATGTTTATCTTCAGGCTTTCAAGACACTTGATATATCCTTTGATGGCTGGGCACCTTCAGCTTTCTTCACCACATTTGTTTGTGTGCCCATTTTACTTCAGTGATTGTGTTGGGCCATTGAGCCAGGAATGCCAGATTCATAGAACAAAGCATTCTTGCATTGAGGGAGCACCAGGGTGAGGGCCCAAGGTCCACCTGCTACCTTAATATTTGGCCTATAGATATTTTCTTAATTTTATTCCCAACTTATAATAGATAGTTGTATCTATGTACAGACATACCTATATCTAGACCTCTGTAAGTGCCCTTTGCCTTCTAGTTATTTCCTCTATTTCCTTCCATCTCCCTCCTGTCCCACCATCATGTTCCACCTTCATTGGCATTTCATTGTTTTCTCATAGATTCATTGTCCCTGCTTAATCCCGACCAGACCTCCCATACCCTCCTTTCCATCGATTCCTAACCACTTATTGCTCCCCCAACCCGTCCATGTGTTTGTCCTCCTCCCTTTCTCCTCTCCTCTCTCCTGGCCCCAGGAATCATTTGCCCAGTCCTTTCTGTGGCGCAATGGGTCTCCAGAGGGATGTATTCCTCTGAGCATCATGTGTTGGCGTGGAGCTTGGACCAGCTCTCTTCTTCTTCCTCCCTTCTTTTCTTTGTCCCTGTGGGTGTGGGATGCTGGTCCCTCCCCCACCCTGTTCTCTGCCACACCCACTACTAGAGATGGAGTCCAT